>MU224002.1:1663880-1677174 GCA_018584345.1 Thuja plicata
TTCTCTTAGCATCTCTTTATAGTACTTATGATGTGTATGAGACTATCCTCCATTTTATTACATTCATCACTCTTCATGGTGCGCTTGCTTATGCCATTATGAGATTGACCAATACTAGTCTCCCTACATTTAAAAATTCTATTAAGGATTTGTGTAATGGACTCATTACTCTTTTGGATTATGTGAAGAATTTGGTAGATGATACACCATTGCCTAATCTTCCTCCTAACCTTCCTAATCAAATTATTAATACTCCTATTCCTATTCTTCCATCTTCCATCCCTAGTTCTTCTCACACTTTTGTTGAGGCTCAAACTATGGTACAAGATGAGGATGTGCGAGAATTCCTAGATTTACCTTCCCCTTCTTATCCGGTCTGTGATAATATTAAAGGGAAATCCAAAGAAACTTCTCCTAAAACCATCATTCCACCTTACACAACATTTTCTCATGAACACAATAATCAGTCACCTCCTATAGAAGCTTTGCAAGATAGATAAACTATCGGATATACTATGGTTGATAAACAAGGCTATAAGGGTTTAGGGCTTGGTGTTAATGAACATGGCATTAAAAACCCGATTCATGTGTCTCCTAAACAAAATATGCATGGTATAGGCTTCCCGCCTTCTCAATGTGAGGTAGTTGATCTTAACTATCGTCCTCCTCTTCATATTCTTCTTCCAACACCTACCTTAGATCACCCTGATACTCCTCAAGATGTGGCTAAAAAGGTGTATGTCCAGTTAATGAATTCCAAGAAAGAAATCTTCAAATCCATCCCGAGAAACAGTCTCTCTAAATATAAATGTCCTTTTCATTATAGTAATAAACATTTACTTGCTGATTGTGTGCATTTCAAGCTATATGTTAGAGAAAGAGCTGCTTTGGGAATTATATCTCATTCCCGTGCAGTATTACAATTTCTTCATAATTTTGATATAGGGAATTCCCCTCGTTCTTCTACAAGTTAGATTGCATTTTTTTCTCTTGTCTCTTCATTGGGGGGCAAGAGGTATCTTATTCCTGTCCTATAGGATCCATTTTTCTCTTAGCATGTATTTTGTTTCAAGTTTAATTGGTTATTCTTTCTATATTCTATCCCTATAAATCATTCATGATATCTTTTCCAGGACATTTGTTTTGTAAGGATATCTCTTTGCTATAAAATCTCTTGATATAATTTGATATATCCCTTGCCCTCACACCCAGGGGGCAAGGTATTTTACTTTTTCCTCTATCTAAGGATTTTCTTTAATTAGCTTAGTGGCATTTGATTATCATCTAACATTATTTCCTTATAAAGATGTATGTTTTTTACTATGGACACCCTCTTATGTGAGAGGTGATTGTCCTAAGTCGTCACCTCTTCTTTATTTTGCAAACTATGCTTTTGATAAACTCTTGCTCTTGCTTTGGGTTAGAGTCCTTCATCCGAAGATTGTGCTTTCCTCTTGATTACAGGGGGCTTGTTGATTGAATCTTTGGTACCTCTTTTCTTTAGAAGATGAAATTTTATCCTAAGCACTCTTCTATGGTGAGGGTCTTGTTGATAAGATCTCTTCCCTTTTAAAGATCCTTTTTCCATAAGTGACATATCCATCTCATGATTATCTATGTTCTTGGATGTAAGGGTCAAGGCTCTTCGCTAAGAATATGGTATACATTGTTGTTAAGCTAGATATATCCTTACCTTGTGAAGTAGGTATCCTCTTTTCTCTTCCTTATCCTACCTAGTGGGTAGTCATGATAAGGAGGGGGGAATATAAAGGGTCTCCCTTGTACTATAGTTTACATTGATTTACATTTTACAACATACTAAATCCACGAAAGGTAACACACACACAAGTTGCTAAATCCTGAAGGGACACGCATTTTTACTTTTATTTTTGCTAAATCCTTGGAAGGTAACTCACATAAGTTGCTAAATCCTGAAGAGATACACACCCTTTTATTTTTTCTAAATCCTCGGAAGGTAACACACATAAGTTACTAAATCCTGAAGAGATGCTCACCCTGTTATTTTTACAATATGCTAAATCCTTGAAAGGTAACGCACATACGTTTCTGAATCCTGAATGGACACACATTTTATATTCCATAGTGATACAAGAATGTGGATCTATGGATATTTTAAAAGCCATCAGAAGACACATTTATAATTACAAGTACAGTTTATGGGTGAACCTGTTGGGCTCTCCCTCCTTGGTGATTCATAGTAAGGTGGGCATCTTACTAGGTGGGGTAATTGATTTTTCTTTTCTCCCTTTTCACTTTCATGCTAGTAGGATTAGATTATGAAGCTATGTTATCTATAGTGTTGCTCTGGTCTTGCTTATGTAATCATGTATGTTTTCTATGATTTATTGCTCTTTACTTTCATATCTTTATGTATGTATGTATGTTGAGTAAGAATCCTTGGTCTAGGGGCTCATGTCCTTGACTTAGTGATATTCTACTTCATTGTGATCCACCAGTGTCTATCTTCTAACTTTACCGTGAGCATGTTTGATTTCTATACTCCCGCTAAAGTGGAGGCTAAATGTATAGTCGGAAAATGGAAGCACTTCCATGGTAGAATGGTTTAGCCTTCTGAGTAGGTGGTTTGGGGTCATATCAAGCAACTTTAATGGGTTCTTGACTTTGACCTGGCTTTCCCCTTGTTCTGCCTCTTTTTCCACTTCTTTCCATCCAGTTTTTGGCATCCTAAACTGTAGATCTGAGGTCTTTGACCTCAGGGTCAAGGTCAACCTTTTGGGTCTATGTCAACCTCAAACCTGACCTAGGTCAAGGTCAACCTCAACCCTGACCTAGGTCAAGTTTGACCTCGACCTTGACCCAGGGTTCAAATCTCAGGGTCCCACAGTTTTCGGACGTCGGTCTTTGCAAAAAGTTATTTCCCACTTCTGGGTCAACTGTTTCGGGTTTCGAAGCGGTGATTCCTAAATTATATTTAACATAGGTCCACTTCTAGGGGCATGGGTCTAATTGGAATTTAATTCTCCTATGTCAGCCTCCTTAGAATATTGTGCCCTAGTTTCATATAAAAGGAAGTCTTTCTCTCTCATTTTTTCTAAGTCTTCTAAGTGTAAAAAGCTCTAACCAAGATTTTGTCAAGAAGCCAAAAATTTTAGACATCCATTGTTCTACATGTTTTCAAGCTTTCAAGGTGTTCAATTCTTCCTCTCAAGCATTCAATTTCTCCATTGAAGATCAAGGATTCAAGCTTTCAAGCCTTTGAAGGGATTAGGTTCAAGCATTCAAGATTCATCATTCAAATCCTAGATCCAACCATCATGGTGGTGTGATCTTCCTTCAAGATGCTTTGTGCATCCTCAAGACTCTTTCATTACTTCTTCAAGGTGGATTCCAAGCATACAATCATGGAGGTTTATGGTTTTTATTGAGTCTAAGCTTTCATATTCAAATACTTGCTTACATTTGAATTACATTGCATATCTATTCAATATCATAGCTCCATTTTTAGATTCAATTCTACTACTTGCTAGGATTCTATACTTTATTGATTTCAAGGTTAATTCCTAAATCAGGGTTTTACTAAGGAAAACCCCTCCCCCACAAAAAACAAACCTCTTTTTCTTGTAGGTACAGGTTTGGGACTTCAGATTTGGACTCAGATCTGGATACCCTTTTCAACTTTCTTTCAGGCTTCGCGAACAGATTTTCTATCGATATTGTGCAGGTCAGGGTCAACATTACAGGGCCAGGGGTGACATTTGTGGGTCAAGGTCGACCTTTTTCATAAGACGGTGTCAAATCAGAAAAAAATTTCTGGGTTTTGTTCGTCTCTGCGTTCCGGTTCCAAATCATACTTCAGATTTTCCAGAAACAGTCTACAAACCTCATAAAATAGCATTTTCTAGATCTATAATTCTTTAAGGTTGGTTCTTCTTCTCATCCTTTTTAATTACTGTCATATATCATATCTACATTGTTAATTAATAGAATTTAATATTTCCCTCTTTGTTTTCATTTCCAAATGGTTGATTCATTTGTGCATTAATCCCTCTTTTGGGTTGATCAACTTGGATCTTTCATTTGTGCATTTGAGGATAAAAGTGGAACATCTTATTTTCCTCTTAATACACATTTCAATACAAACTTTAATTAAATGTAAAGGTTAAGGAAATACAACACATTTTAAACCTAATTAATCAAACAACAAACACAAATATAAATCCTCAATTTTCTTCCTTTACACCTACTGGATAGGGCACGGGTCTAGTATGTTAGAATGTGTGGTTCCCATCAATCTTTATAAAATTTGTTATCATTTACATGTTTTATGTTGCATCCACTATGTCTGTCGGTTTGTGATACTATTTGAATATTGAAGGTAGAAGATAGGTAATACCCACCTGAGTTTGTGGAGCTCAAAGTGTAGAAGTTTTAAGGACCTTGTTGAACGTTGTTTGTTTTTCTTGTTGAATCAGTGTTTGGGCATATACAGGAATATATCTGAGTTGCAGGTATAAAAGGATTAGAAAGAAAAAGAACCAACATGCTCATTATATACCCCTAACAGGGTTTTCTATTCCTTTAACAAGGAAATGTACAAATATTAAGCTCCTATCAGGGCTAGGTCTCCTAATAGGGACACTATACATTTAGTGCATAATTTGTCGGTATCATCCTCGCTGGGGTTTTCCCTTGGCCAGGATTTCCTCATGAACAAAATCATGGTATTATGAGTTATCTTCTTTATGTGTATGTTCTTTTCATTTCAGCAATTGTATGGTTAATTTGGAAGTTATTAAGTTTGAATTTAAAGTGTTGTAATACTGATTCACCCCCCTCTCAGTATTACCTAATCCTAACATATTTATCATGAGACTCAATTTCCTCATTTCCTAACAAGGAATCAAGATCTCTAATCAAGAAGATCTCATATATACTCTTCTCAAACAAAGAATCATTAGAAAACCCTCAATTTACCTCCACAATAGGTTCCTCAAATTCAGTTTTATGAAATTTATCTATTGCTGCAATAATTTTCTCTCTTTTCACTTTCATTCCCATAAAAAACTAGTAAAATCTATTTTTACCACACCGTTTGATATAACCTTTGTCCCGCCTAAAATCAACTCTTCCCATTCTTGGTCAACTACTTCAATATGCATCAACAAATCATCCTTCTCAACTTCTTCTTGGTCAGTTTTAGCAAAATAACCATGTTCTTGCTTCATACCATATATGACATCTACTAAACAAATCCTTGCATTGTTGTATACCCTTTTTGTTACTCCTTGAAATGGCTTCAATTTATGTTTCACTACATCCATCACTAATGAGTATGTATTAGCATACCCATCATGCACTACTGTCCTGTCAAATTTCCAAGGCCTCCCTAGAAAAACATTAAAACTATTCATGGGTATAATATCACACATAATATTATTATATTACTTTTCATTATCAAAGATTACCAAGCTTTATTTGCTAATGAAAAATCTCTTTCCATCTTATAACTAAGCTATCCTGTACAACTGCAAGTGTTTTCTCCTCTCTATATGAAATTTACCCACCATCTCTTTGAAAATGAGATTTTTTGTGCTTCCTCCATTTATGATGAGATTACATACATTATCTTGAAACTTGCATCTTGTTCTAAATAGGTTCTTTCTTTTAACTGGTTCATTCAACAAGACTCTTATAGTGATTGATAACTCTCCATTTTCAACATCCTTTGATTGTGAAGATTCATCTTCCTCATTAGCATTTGTAACTCTTGCTTTTGACTCATTACTTACTTTTACGTTTCCATGTTCTACACATTCATTTGCTTTGTGTCCTCCACATTCAAAACAAGTTACTTTGTAATTTTCTGTTCAAAATCCTCTACTCAATCTTCCTCTTCCTTCATAAGCTTGTTCGTGGGGGTATTAATCATTATTCCTTTATGTTTTATTGATGCCAAGGTCTTTATTTTTCTAACTTTTTAGATTTGAGTCCTCATTCCAATCTCCATATGATCTTCCCCTCTTTCTTTACATCTCAGCCTCTTCCTCTATGCTTGTTCTCTGATCTCTTGTTCAATATCTCTTTAATCTTCAAAGCAAATTAGTATACTTCTTCCATGATGTTTTCTCTTACCAATACTAACTCGTCATGAATGCTTGGCTTCATCCCATTAATTTAATGGGGCACCTTATCCTTGTTGAGTTATGCATGACCAATTCGGATCCAAATTCAATGGATATCTTTTGTATATTCTACTAGTGTTTTACTACCTTGTCTAAGACTTTGCATCTTCTTTAGTAAATCTAATTCATTTAATCTACCTGGATGAATTGTCTTATCATCTTATCCACCGTTCATTTTTTGATTTTATCCCTTTCTTTTATTCTCCTTTCTAATTGAATTTATCTCCACCAAATTGAAGCATGTCCCTTCAATCTAGTTTTTGCAAATCTCTCTCTATCAAGGTCTTTAGCTTCTTCAAATTCAAAATATTACTCCATGGCATTTATCCAATCAATAATCTCTTCAGGATTTAGGTTTCCAATGAATGTAGGGACTTCAATCTTGAGTATTTTTCCTATGTTTAAGAGTGCAATTAACAATAGATCATCAACAACTACTACAACATCCCTTTGACCACTTCACTGGTTAGTAAAGTATGATGGTTCTTTTTTTTTCACTTTTAGGTTCTCTTCTCTGTACAAAACCCCTTCGGATTTCTTCTAGCAAAGTTTCAACCTTCCTTCTCAAGGATCTAAAATCATCAGGTCACAAACAACATTTGAATAATTTCTGTCTCCACTTCTAACTCCACCTCTACTCCAAGCACGTGAGGCTCCTCTTGCGTACATTTTCCTCAATACCCACAAGCTCAATCCTAAAACAAACTACCTCCTTGTGGAGAATCTACCTACACTACACATATTCTAGCTTTGATATCATGAATGTAAGGAAATGTCACACAAATCCATTTCTCACAAGCAACGACTACAAATGTGATGGAAATGATAAGAAATAGAATGAAAATACGTGAGTAAAAATTACATATCTTCATTCACCACCTCTAGAAATGAAGTATTTTCTTCACAAAATTATTATTACATATAATTGTAGCCTTATAGGTGTAATCGGATATAATAGGATCAATAGAAACCTGCAATAACACTAGATCTCAACCATAAGAAGATTTTGTTAAAGCAATTAGTATTCCCAATATTGAAGAAAGGTTGTAAGACAAACAATAAGCATAAACAATAATCAATATGAAATTATTCTAAGAACATGAATATGCAAACCATTAATTCCTCACTTGGTGTCCCCCTTCTCATGCAATGTGGGCTCTCAAAAATGAGTGCTCGATGTGAGAACATAAGAATTTAAAGCGATTGTGGTTACCAAAATCAAAGGTTGGGTTCTCTATTTATAAGATTTTAGGGGTTTCAACCAACAATCCATGATTGAAGGGTTGATTGAATGTGATTGAGGTGTTGAACTCGGAGTGAGTAGGAGTTCAATTCTGCTTGATTGTCTTGATTGGGGGATTGACTAAATGAGGTGGAAGAGCTAACTTAAGTGAGTGAGAGTTCAACTATAATTGACTTCCTTGATTGAGTGGATTGACTAAAGAGGTGGAATAGGAGACCGAGTTAAGAGAGAGATTCATGGAGTGAAGAGTTGTGATTGAAAAGCTAACTCAAAGTGAATGTGAGTTAGGATTTAGGAGGATATCTATGATTTAAATAAATAACAAATTATTTATTTGCACATGTGGGGATATTTTATAAATAAATAATTACTTATTTATTTATGAGAGGAATTATTAGTTTAATTAAATAAACTATATATTTATTTAATCATGGGACGAGAATAATTAGCTTAATTAAATAAATATCATTTATTTAATCATGAGATGAAATTTGATTTAATTATTACATAAATATAATAATTAGTGAAGGGGGACATTAATTAAATTTGATTATTTAATTAATTATAAGGAGACAGAGAATAATTAAGTAATCTTTAATTATTTAATTATTTTGTAGATGAATAGGTGATGAATATTGATTAGGCGTTGAATAATTAAAGTAATTAATAAAAATTAGAATTTAAAGGGAAATGCTGATTTTGACTTTTGAATATAGTAGAATGACGCATATTGATTAAATAATAAAGATTATTTAATAATTTAGGAGGGATGTTAGTAATGTCATTACATTAGAGAAATAGGCCATTTTTAAGTGTCTGCATTTTGCCCCTCTTTGATACAATGCATTTTAGGTGTTATTTCAAAGAATAATTGATAAAAATCATGTCCCAGTGAGAATAAGGTGACAACGAGGTAAATGATGGCCCCCTCGAGAGATTGTTTATGCAAGAAAGACATGAATGATCTCTTGAAAGAAGATTTAGATTAAATGATGAAAGAAAAAAATAATTAGTAATAAGTGAAGAGTGTTGGTAGGTTATTATGACTGTTCGATCGACATTGGTCATAGAGATTGTTGATAAGAATCATATCTTCTTTCAGGAAGGACCCATCCTGTATAAGACTAGCGTCAACATTTGGTTTTAGGGAAGACATACCTTGTATAAGGTTGACCAAAAAAATGTTAGAATTGATTGATAGAAAGTTAGGAGGGGAGAGAATGAGGATGAATCCTTGATTGAAACCCTTAGATTATAGTAGACAAAGAGCTTACAATTTTAATAACCACATTTGAATTCCAAGTGAATTGAGTAATATCTTTCATCATTGAGCCACTTTTATTATAGAAAAATTGAATTGCAAGCCCTACAACTAGATACCACATGTGGTTGTGAAGGCTCTTACCATAGACACTATTTTACGATTTCTCAGTCATCATCCCACATACAACAAACAAGAAAAGATAATTCATGAACCATCATGACACCTCTAATCGCTTAGGTGGAATCATGGAGATGCATAGGAACATGACTTGTGAAAATAAAGACATAATAAGACTAACTACACTCAATAAGTAAGCAGCCATACTAATCATGTGTTTGTGTTTTTGTAGTTGTTTGGTCATTAAATTTTGACATTTTGCTGATGTTATCAGACGAAGTATAAGATACCTCATATAAGACTGATCCATCTGGTTTTGAGTGTTCCCTTCCTTGCCTAAAATAACATGATTGTGTTTACAAAAGACTGTGCTATGGGACTTCGTTGATAGATGAGGTAGTGTGATCAATCTACCTGAGGACCTGCTGATGAGTTTTGACTGTTTTGACCTAGTTTCGCTGATGCTCAGATCTATTGAATGACATCGTTTAATGCTTGTTTCAAAATATAAAGGAACTGAATTGATATCCAAAAGAGATTTATTGCAGATTTCTCAATTTTACATTTTTTTTTGTTTGATGACAAAAAATTTCAGGACTTTTTACAAATGTTTTTGGTCCACCATAGGGTTCGTATGTTTGGAGTCGAGGTATGTGCAGTGTATCACATAAGTGAAGGCCCTTATCACAGAAACCCCATACATGGTCGCCCTAGCTGAATATTTTTAATTTTTTGAATGATTTTCCAATTTTTAGGGATTTTTTCATAAATTTTTACAAATTGTTTAGGGATTTTTTCAAATATTTTTAAAATTTTAGGGTTTTTTTTTTCAAAAATTTTATATCACTGAATGAGGTGAAAGACATATGTCAAGATTTATTCTCAAACATGATTGTAATTGGGTTCACCTTTTGTAATTAGGTATAATAGGATCAATAGATACCTGCAATAATACTATATCTCAACCACAAGAAGATTTTGTTGAAGCAATTGGTATTCCCAATACTCAAGAAAGGATGTAAGGCAAACAATAAGCATAAACAATAATCAATATGAAATTATTCTAAGAACATGAATATGCAAACCATAAAATCGTTCCTTGGTCTTCTCCTTCTCATGCAACATGGGCTCTCAGAAATGAGTGCTCAATGTGCCACCATAAGAATTCAAAGCGATTGTGGTTATCAAAATCAAAGGTTTGGCTCTCTATTTATAAGATTTTAGGGGTTTCAACCAAGAATCCATGATTGAAGGGTTGATTGATTGTGATTGAGGAGTTGAACTCAGAGTGAGTGGGAGTTCAACTCTGCTTGATTGTCTTGATTGGGGGATTGACTAAATGAGGTGGAAGAGCTAACTTAAGTGAGTGAGAGTTCAACTCTAATTGATTTCCTTGATTGAGGGGATTGAGAGAAGAGGTGGAAGAGATAACTCAAGTGAGTGAGAGTTCAACTCTAATTGACTTCCCTGATTGAGGAGATTGAATGAAGAGATGGAATAGGAGACCGAGTTAAGAGAGAGATTTGTGGAGTGAAGAGTTATGATTGAAAAGCTAACTCAAAGTGAGTGTGAGTTAGGATTTAGGAGGATATTTATGATTTAAATAAATAATAAATTATTTATTTGCACTTGTGGGGATATTTTATAAATAAATAATTACTTATTTATTTATGAGAGAAATTATTAGTTTAATTAAATAAATATAATTTATTTAATCATGAGAGGAGAATAATTAGTTTAATTAAATAAATATCATTTATTTAATCATGAGATATAATTTGATTTAATTGTTACATAAATGTAATAATTAGTGAAGGAGCGGACATTAAATAAATTTGATTATTTAATTAATTATAAGGAGATGTGGAACAATTAAATAATATTTAATTATTTAATTATTTTGTAGATGGATAGGTGATGAAATATTGATTAGACATTGAATAATTAAAGTAATAATTAAAATTAGTTATTTATGAATTTAAAAGGAAATGGTGATTTTGACTTTGGAATATAGTAGAATGATTGATTAAATAATAAAGATTATTTAATAATTTAGGAGGAATGTTAGTAATGTCATTGTGTTAGAGCAATAGACCATTTTTAAGTGTCTACAATAGGTTGATGAATATAGTACAAAACTCAAATAACAACTAATTTATTATAGCTAACACCCTCAAGAAGAACTACATAAATATCTCCTTCAAATGTGTTCTTATTCCTCTGTAAAACCTGCTCTTCAATCTGCAAATTTTTAAGAGAAACTTGTTGCTTTCAACCAAATTTGTAAAACCATTTTCTATTGCAATACCACCTCCATAACAAAAAAAAGCATGGGTTTCCATCTTCCCCCAAAAAATCTATGCCTAAGAAGCTTCCCCCTCCAATATCTAGAAAATGACCAAAGCTTAAAGCTTAAAAATTGCAACTTTCAAACTCAAAAAAAGTTTCTTTTACCCTAATTTTGGTAACCTTAAAATTCCTTTTAGAATTTGTGTTTAATACTCAAAAGGCATTTTTAAGCTCCACCTTAAAAATGGCCAAAAATATGTACCAACTAGGCTTCCACCCCTCTTTCAAATAGGACCACAAATTGGAAAAAGACAATCAATACAACTTGGATGCCTCGATTGTGAATGACTATATTTAAGGAGCATTTAATGAGTTGGCATAGACCGTAACTCCCACAAACCCAAGCTAAGATAGACAAGTTTGATATTCACAATTTTTGCAACTTAAATAAGAGACCAAATATTAAACAAAATAATGGGCAAAAATATTGGAATTTATTGTCCTATAAGATAATTTACCAAAACCTAATAAAATTAATAATTAAACACTTTGGTTGATGAGGATTTCATTACTCTTGACAGTGGATGCACCTACATCATAGATGTACTTGTTGCAAGCTCTTATAACGTCTCCTTGTTGATTAGTAAGGGTAAGGTCCTATAGAGGGGGGCTTCCTAAAAATATTCAGCCGGTGCTGCTAAGATTTTTACGTGGAAGGCATTCCCTTATTTGAAAGGGATAAGACGATCAGAATGATCTGAAGCGCGTGTTTTCTACTTTTCATTCTTTGGCGACGGTGACACATTTGCCATAGCCAGGTTTTCCATTGATATATTTTTTCTATTTTGTTTCCCATATGTTCATATCATTTATTTCCAGCGTAGGACATAATATATGTAAAATACTTCTGATTGATTGCTTCAACATGCACACCAATCAACAGTGTATGGAGAATGGAAAAATGAAATTAGCGCTTATAAAGTACTACTATATATTCTATTCTTATGTCGAAAGTTTGAAAAATTCATTAGCGATAATCTAAAATTTTGGTTAACTATCAATTTTGATTTGCTATATAGATTTGTAAATTCTAACCAATAATTTTTTATATATAATAAGATATAATTATTTGTAAGTTATTTTTAATGTAATCTTTAAATAAAATATAAGGCATTTAAAATATTTTTGAGTTATTAGTTCTATAGGTAATCTATAATTACATTCAGTTATATTTTTTTTATTTTTTTAAATTATTGTACAATATTTTCATTATGAGAATTGATTTTTCTATTTAGTTAATTAAAATTTAATAGATTACTTTTATTTATTTTCAAAATTAATAGTTTATACAAATATATTTTAATATACACATGTGACAAATATCATGTCATTTCAAATGTTAATAAATTTATATATTATTACAATTTAAAAAAAAAAAAAATACAGTTGGAGTTGTGCCTCTTGAAAGATAAACAAATATACAAGTACAATTGTACCATCTTAAAGGTGAACTTACAACATACACACGTATATGGGTGCAAGCACAAAGTTGAGTGCCAATTCTGCGGAAGTCTGCGGCAAAAAAAATTGGCAAATAGAAACAGGCACCCGTATTTTAAGAAACGGGTGCCCGAGCAATAAAGTAAAACGGGCGCCCGTTTTAAAAACGGGCACCCATTTTTTAAAACTATTTAAAATTTATTTTAAACCATTTTTCAAGTCATTTTCACAATTCCAAAACGTGATTATGTTTTGTTCTAGACGGGTGCCCGTTTTGTAGAGCTACCACCGACCCCCCTGCTGCCATTTTCCCGACTACAGGTACATGTTATTGTTTATTATTATTATTTTTATTAAAAATATTTTTTATTGTTGTTTTTAATTAGTTTAATGTTAAAAAATGTTCATTATATTTATTGTTTACTGTTTAATGTTTAAAGTTTTTTTTAAATAGGATTAAAATAAATTGTTATATTTAGTTTTAAATTTTAATTTGCAAATTATTTTAGAAAACTAAGTAGAAAACTTATTTAATCCTAGGTAGAAAACTAAAACTAAAACTAAAACCTAAACCTAATGACAACTGAAATAAGAAACCCTAGGTAGAAAAATAAAACCTAAACACAACTGAAACAAGATTGTAAACCCTAGGTTGAAAACACAAATGTAAACCTAGACAGAACTTCAAATTTTTTTTTGTAAACCCTAGGTCTAGAA
>MU224002.1:1689167-1704041 GCA_018584345.1 Thuja plicata
CTTCTTCAAACAATTGCAAGCAATTATTGAAGAACGATGGAACAAAATGACCACTCCTCTACATTTGCTTGCCTATGCATTGACACCCAAATACTATAGCAAACAATTTACTGATCAACCAGGAAGGTTACCACCGTATAGAGATTTAGAAGTGTCTGATGGGTACATGGCAGCATTCCAAAGAATCTTTCCTGGTGATGATATGCGAGATATGATTACAAATGAGTTCATAGGGTTTGCAAATGGAAGGTCTCAGTACTGATGCTCTTCGTCATCGGTTTAGTAAGGATGCTCATAGTTGGTGGTACCTCCATGGCCAAAGATTCCAAATGTTGCAGCCCCTTGCAATTAAAGTTATATCACAAGTAAGTTTTATTTTTTTTTATTTAGTGTGGAGTTTACTTTGCTTTATTTTTTGTATCTAGTTTGAAGTTTACTTTATCTTAATTGTTTGTTCATGTTGTCTTGACTCTTGTCTTCATAGGTTGTTAGTTCATCTGCAGCAGAAAGAAATTGGGGCACCTATGCGTTCATTTACTCATTGAAGCGCAATAGGTTGCAATCTAAAAGAGCGGAGAACTTGGTATTTGTGCATTACAACTTGCGTCTTGTCTCTCACAAGACTAAAGAATACAATGAAGGGGAGATGAAGAGGTGGGATATAAATGCAGAGCTTGCGGACTTGGATGCGTCCACATCTCGGCTTGCACTTGATGATTGTGAAGATTTTGTTGCAAATACTATTACTAGTGCAGATGACCCCATTGGCCTTAGCTCTATTTGCGAGTCAACTAATGCCAATGAAGAAGAAGAAGAAGAATAGAATAATGAATATCAATAAATTTTGAATCCATTAGTTAAACTTCAAACAATGTACTTGAACTGATGTTCTGATTTAATTTAGATGTTTTGAATCTTTGATGTTGAACTTGAACTTGAACTTGAAGTATATGATGGTATGATCATAGATTCATGATTCATGATGCTATGTTTACAAATTTAAATGTTTACTTTTAGTTTTTATGATACTATGTGACATTCTAATCTTAACTCATGCTTTTAGGCTGCATAAATATCAAAATATGTATATATATATAAAAAAATTTATATATTTTTGAAAAAACGAACCCGAACCCTAAAACCCCCTTTTCAAAATTTTGTCGAACCGGCGAACCGGTTCTTCGAACCCGAACCCGAACCGGTATCCTAGGTTTAAACTCAAGCAGAAAATGTGCTTAAACAGCTCCAAATCTTCCTTTAAAAGTCGTTTAGCCTGCCAGTCACATAATTTGTATTAGCGAGGGTTGCTGCAATTGCGGCTGTACTACTAGTCCGAATCAAGAAAATAGGATATGTTAATCCAGTATCTGATATTATGGAAGTTGAGGTCATTTAGGATGAAGTACTGTGGAAGGGCTTCAACGGGCAGGTTATCATCTTATGCTACAGGTTAAATTAGAAGCTTTTCCAAGTAAATTGTAGCCCCTATCATTTGCTTTTCAGATTAAGGGGGGTACATTTGGGTTGGGACTGCAAATTCCCCCACCGTGTAGATTTTGCTGTTAATTTAGATCCCCGACAATAAATTTAGAGTAGTTTTTGGAGGGAAAACTCTTGTCAACTACCAAACTTAAAATAATTCAGCTGATGAAAACCACCGATGTATTCTACAGCAGTTACCGAGGATTTTAAAACTCGAGCAACCCTCAGTATCGCACGGTGACAGCAGTTCGAGTTGGCTGAAGGGATCTGCAGAAATTCTGCGAACATATTCCAGATTCTGGAAGCTCAAGTCAAAGAGTGTGCCGAGTACGCCCTGTAAGTATTTTGAATTAGTAGTTATCTATATTGTATGTGTGTATTTATGAAAGGCACACTAAACAACAAAAAAGCCACCATAATGATAATACATCTCTTTCAGTTGTTAAAGACTCCTTGCTAGGCCAATGCCATGTGTATACTTTTAAGACTAGATTGATTCAGTTTTTTATGCAAGATTTTAGGTGAGGCTGTTTCAGCTCTTCTTACAGAAAAGGAAACGCACATCAGTATAAAAATATACTTACGATAATTGCTTTGAAACAGTCATGCCTCTTACCAAAATTTTGTTCACGTCACATGGTGTACATGTTGATTTGCATGCAAGGGCGCCTAACACAAGTTTGGCTTGTTTTCTATTTTTTAAGGACAGGGAACCTTCAAGATAGTGTTGCATTCAACAAAACCCAAATCTCAGTTATTGTAAATCAGCATTGAATGCATATATTTATAACATATTATTAAGGTTTCGGATACCTTCTAAAAATTTATCCTTAATCAAGTGGCCATTGGCCCAGTGGTCAGGTCAGATGGTAAAAAGCCTACTAGGGATTAAGTTTTGCCTTTCATAAAAAGCATACTACATTTAAGTTTTGCTTTTTGTTAGTCCAATATGATGAGAGATGAGGCCAAAGTTGTACCTCCAGATACTCCTCAATCCCTAACCCTTATGAATAAGAGTATTAATCGCACACTTTCATTTCTTTGCAGCTACGGTGCCCACTTGGCATGCATGTTGATTTGCATAGAAGGGCTAGATGTAATTTTGATTGTCTTCCACATAAATCTTTATCTTCAAAATCAAAACCTCTAA
Organism: Thuja plicata; assembly: GCA_018584345.1. Classification (NCBI taxonomy): domain Eukaryota; kingdom Viridiplantae; phylum Streptophyta; class Pinopsida; order Cupressales; family Cupressaceae; genus Thuja; species Thuja plicata. Next base: position 1,691,800 of record MU224002.1, read on the forward strand.
ATTATCAATATTAGTTGAAATTGCCTTCTTTCCACAAGAATGCTATTCATAACTCACACTTGTCAAAGCTGAGTTCAAACAGAACAAACGTTTAGATTATGTTACAGGGAATTGCTTTCTATATGACAATGCCAAGTGTGAAGCGTGCAAATGAACAGTAACCATTATTTACTCTTATAGCTTCATGTAAAAAAGTGAGAAAGTTCATTTTGGAGGGCAGAAAGATCCCTAGAAATCCTACATACAAAATTTTAGCTAAGCCAGAAATTTCTATTTTTGCATCACCCACTTCCTGTAACCCCATACTCGGGATCCGGTATTATTATTGTAAATATGAATATATGCCTCTGCAACAACAGGAAAATTTAATCACTACTTGTAAAATGCCATCTCCAATTGCTCAGCTCCCCGTAGAGTCTACTGAGGATTTGGTGGCCTGCCGTTTGCTGCCGCTACCCTAGATCCCCATTCAAGCAACTCTTTGCTTGTGTCATCTTTGTGTACAATAACTTCAATGAAGCATAAACAATCCTTTTTAGGTCCCTGGGCAGTTTTGATAGCCTCAATAACCTCTTCTTCTGTCTTAACCTGCAGAATTAAGACATAAACAAAATTAATCATTACAACAAAAAAAGAGATGCGGCAAATGCTAGCATTGAACTTCAAAACACATATGAGACTAATTACATGCGCCAAAGTGGCAATCTATGTTCCAGGAAAAAGTCAAACTATCCGAGGAAAACATGAAAGAGGAGCCAACAATAATTAGATTCTAAACAGGCAGTTCTGAAGAAAACTGGCTGAAAAAGAAATGAATAATTATCAATAATATAAAGAAGTATAATAGAGATTTAACCGATTCAATTCAGAAAAGGGAAGTGATTGATTGGTCTCAAAATTTCTCCTTGCATCAGTCCCCCTACAGGTCAAGTAATATGCACTTTCACCAATACAACCTATAAACAAATAGGCAGTTTACTCCTCATTTGAAATGTGAAAAGAAAATAGATTACTTATCTGACAGCTAACAACAGGCATCTAGTGAACTAAAATCTCCTGATTTGTCACTTTCCCCTCATCTACAACGGATGAGGTGTCCCAAGGCAAAAAGAATTGGCTAGGAATCAACCAACTCCAACGAAAGGTGAGATAGAGCATCAACAACACTAAAGCAATCTCATCTATACTTGGTTTAATACAATGAACAAAAACCCCTCTGGATATTCCATTTTAGCCTCATATACAATAGTAAATACGGTCAAGAAGAACATGATAAGCTTTCTAGCATCCCAAGAATTTTAACAAAAATCAAAGACAGGAAAACAAAATTGGAAAACAGGAAAATATCAAGTAAAACTAAAAATTGAAAGCAATGATGGGCTGGCCGATGATACAAAATAAACTGCAGCATTAATGCAAATAGAAAATACCTTGGTAGTCCAACATTTCCCTTCGCCATTATGAATAGCATCTACTAAACCAGTGTAATTCCAATTCTTAATCACATTGTATGGTCCATCATGAATTTCAACCTCTATAGTATATCCTCCATTATTAATCAGAAAAATTATACTTTTCTGCCCGTATCGAATCATGGTAGAAATATCCTGGACTGTCACCTGAGCAAATAAAATGGCAAGCGTTTATGGTGAAAGCAATCTAATAGCATTATAAAATTGCGAATTCATAAAACAATCATGAAATAAAAAAAGATGTTAATTTCCAACAAAGCAGATAAACTATCATGATTCAATTTTTAGCGATTATACTAGTTTTTTGCAGAAACTGCTATTAAAGTTCAACGACAGTCGCAGAATTATGAAATAAATGTCCTTGCATCCACACCTGGAAGCTTCCATCACCAATACAGGCAATAACCCGCTTCTTTGGGGTTGCTTGAGCATATCCCAAAGTAGCACCTACAGACCAACCAATTGATCCATACTGCATCTGGAACTCATACCTGCAAAATCATCAGAGAACTATCATCTAATCATGCACTACCCATAAAAATCCTCAGAATAATACTAACAGTGACTGATTCTGACGTTGAAAGACTCTCAGTTTACATCATGCAACAGGGCTTCAAAGACTAAACATGATAACTACGCATTGCAGTGAATTGTAAGCACTATTGTCAGCACAAAGTTAACCCCAAAAAGAAGATTAAAATTCCTCACAACAACAAAAGTTATTACTGTACTAATAAGAAACATGTCAAGGGAAGCATATTTTAATTTACCCGCATTCCTCTGGCAGTTTAAGCTTCTGGCAATTGAACCAAGAGTCACCAGTTTCAGCAATTAAAGCTGTATCATTTGATAACATGGCCTGCAACCAATTGATTTTAACCTATAAATATCATCGAAAGGATTTGCTGCTAGTGTACTTCTAGAAAACCAATGATTGAATTATTGAATGATCACAGATTCACAAGTCATTTTAGAATTTGATTGGATTGTTTATATTCTTACCTGTATGTGTTTGAATAGCACATTAACTCTTAGAGCCTCATGTGGAGCACCTTTCAAGGGAAAGCCTTCAGGTACAAAGATACGGTGGTAATTCTCAAAGGCCGTTTTGTTCTGCTTCAACTTCTTTGCAAGGGCTTCTAAGAAATCTTTCATTAGTACACAACCAAAAGTGGGTCCAGTTGATACTGTTACCCTATTAGGCTGTACCATTATAGCTTTCTCCTTCTTCAGGAGCAATGAATATCCCACTGAACTATAATCATTAAAAATAGGCCCTGCGAACAAATATGCATCTGCAGACTCAACTATTTCAGCACAGAATGCTGTACTGACAGCACCCCAGTAAGTCCCTATGAAATGTGGATGGGTCTCAATAACCTGCCCCTTAGCAGATGGCATTACAGCCACGGCATAACCTGAAGCATTTGCTAATTCTGCAAATGCAGATTTTGCCTTTGCAGCCCTGAGCTTTGGGCCTCCAACTAAGACTGGCTTAACCGCTGCATTTAGGATGTGGGCAGTCATTTCCACAGCTGCTTGCAAGCTTTGTGGATTGCTTTGCCTGTAATTCATGCGCCCAAGAGACAAAAGCAGAAAATATTATAAAATATTACTACAACTATTGTCAAAAGAAATCGATAACTCAAGGTTTATGAAATTAAACCAAGGTTCAGATTATATTTAAAATCTGATACGAACTGGAAGAGAAAAAAATAGCAAGAATAATAACACAATTATGGAGAAACACAGAGATGTTCCAAGCAGAAAATGCAGTAAGAGATTACAAAAGTAGAGTTGCATGGAAATTGATATGGCATCAGATGGCAAATTTCCAAGCTCCTCTGATACATATGCAACTAGATGGGATGATAAAAATTTACACATATATTTAATCATTTATACATGTAAGGGTATAGAACATAACTTTTAGAATAGTTACAGAATTTTGAATTTGTGTATTTTAATTTACAATAGTGATTTAGGTATGCCCGTGTGAGAGGAATTATTTTTAAGCATATGCTTTATTTTTTTGAAAGTTTTTAATGTTATTTCATAAACCCATAACCAAATAGTGCACCAGTGAGATACCATATCTAGAAGTATTGGATATGGCCAAAATATAAGCATATATGGATATGAGCCAACACAGTGCCCAGACTAACATATCCGTATCCGCTTTTATCTGGTTCAGCTATTTACTCTATCCGAAAGTATCAGATCACCTATACGGATACAAGTATCTGGACAGGGGAGGAGTGATATCCAGCAACACAATAAAAAAGTGCTTCACAAAAACGTTCTATATATTCAAGTATGCTAAAAACAACAAATACCCCAAATTGATAAAATCAAGTAGCAGTTTTCAATATAGTTGTGAAATACACTAAAAAATCTTAGAGAGAGCAGATCCAAGAATTGCAGTTAGATTGCAATCTCTCGTCAAGAAACCCGATGTTTTGGACAAGCATTTAAAAGATAAACCTAATTTCCTATTTCTAAACAATTTAAGCCCTTAAATTCGCCATTACATTTTCTCTCAACATAACCCAAACCAAAAAGGAATAACAAAGCAGACAAACCTCGTCAAATTTTTTTCAAAAACAGAAACTATAATAGTAAACTTCGAAAGTTACAATCACTGAAATGGGGTTAATAAAGTCCCTGGAAAGAAAATAAAATAAAAAGAAAGCCTACCTGGGCGTCAGACTGTATGGAACAGGTTCATGAGTGAACGTGTGATGGGGAATTGCAGGGAGATTACAACTAACGCTGATATACACTGGTTTGCTCTCCATAAGTGCTGTGGATATCGCATGATCAATCAGCTCGTTGGCATCATCCAAATTGTTCACAAACACCTAAAAAAAACACATAAAAGGAAACACAGTTCACAATTGGGGGAAAAAAAATCGGCAACAGGAAAAAGGAGAGAATATGGATTCAAAGACCAGGGGCTTACCTGAGCGCATGTTACAGTCCGAAAGCATTGTAACTCCTGGCTAAAGTCAGGAAGGCCAATGGTATGATGAAGAATATGGTTGGTGCCATAGTCGTTCGAATTAGGGCCCCCGACTATGCATATGACCGGCAGATTCTCACTGTAAGCCCCTGCAATGGCGTTGATAACAGAGAGACCACCAACAGTGAAGGTCACAACACAGGCTCCCACGCCTCTGGAGCGGGCATAGCCGTCAGCAGCGTAGCCGGCATTGAGCTCGTTACAGCAGCCCACCAAATTGAGCCCAGGCTCTGCAATCAGATGGTCCAGCAAGGTCAGATTGAAGTCCCCTGGCACTGAGAAAACATCATGAACGCCCACCTGGACAAGCCTCCGCGCCAGGTGGCGTCCCAGCGTGGCAGCCCCCGCCGCATTACCAGCCCCCTGCAGGCCGCCGTTCACAGATTTGTTGCAGGGCGGAGATCCCACATCGTTGCTTGCAGGCCACTGTGAGTTCACTTCTCCAATGCTTAATTCCATCTCCGGATAATTTGTAGGGCCAAAAATCTAAACCCTCAGCTGAAGAACAGGCCAATAAATCTTGTTCTTCTTTTTGAGATTACTGAATATGGGACAGGTACGAATTGTGGGGAAGTTTCCAAAAACGATGCTCGATGAGCAATTGAATTGACAGGCTGAATTTATTGGTGACAAGGGCTGAATTTTGTACTATTTTCTAAAACCGGGGGCTTTGAAACCTCGGATGAATATGAAACCGCGGGAGGTTTGGAACCATAGTTTTGGTGAGGTATAGAATATATAACTAGTGACTGTGACTGCGTGAATGTCAAAAACAGGTTTGACGGGTTTTAGTGGCGATACCTGGACGGGTCTATATGACGGAGGAGATTCCTTCTTCTAGAGTATCCACTTCAGCGTTAAACTGTGCTTTCTACTCTTAAAAATTGTTGATTTCAAACGGTCATCAAATTTTTGGGGTGAACTGGAGCTCTGCATTTTATTCTCTTCTACATCTCTTCTAGATTGCCACTTCACCCATGATGATAAAAGGTGTCAAAAATGTCCTTTTAAACAGTACAGCGATCTACGGGAGACAATTATAACACAGAATGTTCTTTAATGAATGGCGTCACAAATCGGACTGGATTTATATGGAACGGGTTTCTAAAATTTCAAAGTTGGTTTCTAAATTTTGTAGGGAAGAGAATCAATAATGGAATGTATCAATACCTCTAAAAATGATAACGGATGTATCAATAGTTGATCATTGTTTAGCTTTTTGGTTGGTAATTGGTTTATTTGTTCACCACTATTGGGACATTTGTGCACGACTCGAACATTTGTTAACTAAGTATTGGTATTTTTGAGTGAACGACTATTGGTGCATCTTTGAGTGGGTATCAAGTAGCACTTTGAAATGACCACTTTTTAACCTTTCGATGCTTGATGATCTTCATAGAGAGTTTCATTAATACCTAGAAGGCAAGAAATATTTTTTAAGGTGTACACTTGCATACAAAGACACAAATTTTTTTGTTGTTGCCAAAATCTAACATATTGTTTAAGCTCTACACGTGTACAAAGTTAGGGTGTGTAGGTATTGTTGGTCTTCCCCTAGTACAATTTAAGATTCAAAGTTTAAATTATGAAATTTATAGAAGTGGTACAATTAAATATCTAATAAAGATAATATTTTTATTCAAGATATACATATTTAGTCAAATTAATAATTAGATATTATATGTATAATATTTAGCTTATATTTTTTTTAACAACATATGCAATATGGCACTTGAACTAGTCAAATAATATTCATCTATTAGCTGACAAATCACTCACAAAATCTGCATTATTCATATATGAGTCGTATGATTAAAGTAAACCCATACTACTACAAAAAAAAAAACCCAAATTGTTGCATCAACATAAGCCTTGCCAACATCTTTAGACACTTGCACATAAAGAAGAATTGTCACATCAACTCTTTATAAACCCATTGTGTCCCATCATCGAAATCTCCATAGATCTTTGTATACCTCACTTTTCCAATCAACTTGACTTCTCTAAAACATATTGGCATCCCCTCGTCCGATATATCCAAGTGAACCACACAACTACTAGTCACTTCATTGCACACCTACTAGTCACTTCACCTGCATCCACCAGAAACAAGCTATAAGGCCACCATTCTTACTATAAAACAATTGGAAACAAAGGAAAGCATTCTACCAAACCAATCAACTCGAAAATTAATGGCAAAAACATATCATATATGTAATTTAAGAAAACATTCAAATTTTAAACAACGGGACAAGAATTTAAGATGTCGTACCAAACAAGCATAAAACAAATTATAATTTTTCCAATTCAAATACATGAAATCCTTTCATTCTTCACTTATTTTGGACTCAACAACACAAGAAAACATAACCATGTAAGAAGAGTAAACAACAACCATAATATTGTTCTACGTATTACTCTACGTGTTTTTTAGAGTTATATTTTTAATATTATTTATACCATGTAAAAGTTGATCTCGGTTTGTTGTACATGTATACATGAATGCAAATTGCATAGTTTTTACCCATCCCAATGCAGTTCCATTTGTCTCGTTGTATTTCGTCGTTTTTAGTTTGTTCTTCATTACAATCATAGGTTTATAGTCTTGGTCTATATGTATATGTATGTAAGTCTACATTTTCCTCTTGTTCTTAATTTGAGTCATTGGTTAAGAGTCTTTACGCTACTAAAACAATTAGTCGCTTAAAGATTCCTTCTTTGAGCTTATTGATGGATTTAATCGCATAAAGATTCTTTCTTTGCAATTTTTTTTTTAAAGTGAAAAGTCATTACCCCTTTGCTCTATGGGGCTTGATTTCACCATTGCTTCATGTTCTCTCTTAACTCAAGGTCCCTTAACCACATTTTTTCAAACTTGAAGGGCATTTAGAAGGAGCACTAGATCCTGAAAGATATTAAGAGAGATAGGGATGTGATCATAACCTAAGATAGGTAATAAAGTTGATTCAAACGAACAAGGAACCTCATTCCATTTTCCAACTAGGAAAAATAGATCCAACTTTTTTGCGATACTACAAAATTCTCGCAGAGGGAGAAATTCTCCTCTGTCTGATGATCAGGGATAGGGAAATGTGGAAGGAAGAATTCCAAATAACACAAGTTTTGATGAAGATGGAGAAGCTAGGACATTGTTTAGGAATATTGCGCGTAGGCAACAGGACTTGGCAGCTGGCCAACAACAGATGGCTAATGTATTACAAAATTTGTCTGACACCCTATAGCGCATTACACTGCCACGCGATCAGGGTAGGGACAAAGATGCATAGAGTATTTCAGCGAGTTCTCACTGGTCTGGAGTTGATTTGACAGGTACATAGGACAGGCCTCTACGTCCCACCTTCATGAGACCTGAGATCGATGTTGTTAATTTTGATGAAAAAGTTTCTTTTGCGGATGATTTATTAGCTTTGCACACTGAGTGGGATGCTTTACCACCTAAGGTAAAGCAACATCTTAATTTTGACAGGTTCATGACTTAGAAGATGGAACATTCTAAAGGTAGAATTGATGAGAGACAAAGACAGGTGAATCATGAATTGAAACAGGCAACCAACAAATTGATGTTGACACACTTTGATGGGAGTGGGAAGATGACAGGTAGAGCTTGGATTCACAAGCTCAACACTTATTTGACTTTACGTCCTATGTCTGAGGAGGATGCCATCAAGTTTGTTTTACATTTAGATGGTATAGCCCATGACTGGTGGCACCATGGGTTGGTCTCTTTACATCATGATCAGATCGTATCCTACCAGGAGTTTGTAGATGGTTTGGTAGAGCGTTTTGATCAGAAGGATCTAGAGACTTATTTCTGGGACCTTGCTTAGCTCAGGCAAACCAGTAGTTTGGATTCTTTTATTGCTGAGTTCTTGTGACTCTCTGTCATGGTTCCTAATATGACAAAGAGACGATTGGTTATGTTGTTCACAAAGGGATTACAGGAACCCTTAAGAGGGTGGCTTAGAGCATTTGATCTTCAGTTCTTGCAAGGGGCCATCAAGAAAGCTAAGAACATGGAGTTTGCATCTTCTAAAGGGAAAGCGCAGCCTAAATCTACTACTTTATTTGCAAATGAGGTACCTCCACCAGTGGTTGATGAAAAGAGGAAATCTGCTAGAAAATAAGATGAGGCGACTCGTCAGGATTTGAGGAGACAATTGTGTTTTTGGTGCAAGGAGCCTTTTAACAAAGAGCACAATTGTCCCTTAAGGCCCAAGAGCATGGCAAACCATTCTATGTGGGTGTACTATGATGAGGTTGATGCTGAGACTACTCATCAGCTTGCTAATTCAGATATTGATGAGGGCCAAAGGGTCTCTATAGAGTTTGGTCCCGATGCCAAACTATCTCATATAGTGTTGTCCACTGTTGTGTCACTTCCCACTGCTTTCAAACTGAGGGGATTAGTGGAAGGACAACCTTGTATTGCTATATTGGATACTGGGGCTACACACAATTTCATTCATGAGAGAGTTGCTAGGCAGTGTGGTCTTCAGGTTGAGAAGTTTGCGAGATTTCGAGTTAGGGTGGTCAATGATTATACCCTTACCTGTACCAGTCACATTAATAATCTCTCTTTGTCCTTTAGTGATTACAAATTGGAATTTGATTTTTATGTGCTCAATTTGGGAGAGATGGATGTGGTGCTATGGATGCAGTGGTTACAAGAGATTAAGGAATTCTACCTTAGTTTGATCGCGTTGGAGATGACATTTGAATATTAGGGTAGGAAGCATGTGTTACATTGCCTCTCTGAGGGGAGTCTACGCACTATGTATTCTTGTGCAGTAGATAGGGATGATTCACAGAGGCATGAACCCTTTCAGATAGAGAAGGTTACACATCATGTCTCTCACTGCTCACAATTTCCTAGCTCGGATAAGCAGTTGGGAGTAGTTCACTTTGTGAAATATCCCTTGTTTGATATGGATATCATTATGTCTTATGACAATCCATTGTTCGAGCTCAGTGATAATCCCTCTCAGGTGATGAGTGGGGATGATGATGTTGCTTGGGAGCCTATCAATGCACTAGGTTATCAGACAGTTTCTGTGGGTTGTCAGACAGGGTTTGATGAGCAGTTTACAGAGGTATACATAGTGAGGAGTGCATACAATTTTACATTTGATCCTCATGTTCAGGATATCTACTAGTTGCAGAGTACCTCGATACATCCATTTGACGACTGGTATGATAGCTTAGTTGGTGCAAAGATTGGAGGCAAGTTCAGTTTATCGGTTGAGTTACTTTTGTATGGTGTTTTTGGTTCAGTCTCATCGGTTCGAGTGTTGAGTTCAGTTTCTTAGACTATGCTAGTTGTGTTGTGGATGTTGGAGATATTTCTATAGGAGTTTGGTTATGACAGGGACACTACATGAGTCTATCCATGGGATCTGGGTGGACTGTGTTGTTGCATTTATTTTTTATGATTGCTTGAGGACAAGAAATCTTGGGAAGGGAGGACTGTAATGTCCCCATTTTTTGGTCTTTGAGATTAGCTTGTACCAATGACCTTCGTAAGCTAATTAGGGTGTCAGAGGGGGTCATTTGGCAGAGCCAATGGTTGGTCTCCATACTGGAGATTACATATTTCAGGATTACTCGTTGTGGGGGTTAGTGGGGCTAACTTACTATTTTGGGTAAGTCACCTCTTGCCAGTTTCTATTTCTGGATGGTGGAATTCAGTGTCCAATGTTCAACATGTTGTGGAGATGAATCGATTGGATTTTAATTAAATCTTTCGTATTTAATTAATCTTGGAGTTATAGGTTATATCTTTATTATTTAATGATATCATATTCTTTAATTGAGACTTTATTATTTTAAGTAGATATCATTAAGTGGGCTTATATCCTAAGTTTGGAGGGAATGAGTTTAAGTGATATGAAGTGTATGGCTGAAGCTTTATGAATCGAGTCAAGCTTGAAGAAGAAGCTTTGGTTTATATAAGGATTTCGAAAACAAAGAAGGAATTCATTCTATGCTTTTGAAAAAACTTGTGTTTCTTGAGGATTGTGGTAAGGGTTTCAGACTTTCAGCATATCAAATTGTGAATTCGATTTGTAGTTTCAACACCTTGAATTGGACTGTAGTGTCCAGTGAATCGTGTTTAGATAGCAATTGTTGTGTGGGATTGCATCATTTTTGTGGTTACGTTAATGCAAGAGAAGCATGTGTTTAAAATTGGATAATATATATCACGAGATGGGAGAAGGATTAAAAATCCAGTCTTGGCGTCAACCTTTCATAGCTCCAGCAATTGTAGTGGACACCAGCGTTTTCTACTTCAATGCGTGGGTGAAGCAATGGATATCAGGCTGATTGTGGATGTCACGGGTAACACTTAATCAGTGCGGCCAACATTTACTTGGAGAAAATACAAGGTAGCAATCTACAACCATCTAATTCATAATTGATGGTTATTTCAGAGGATTACAATGCAACACTATTTTATATAGTTTTCCGTAATTGCTTTCAGAAGAGTTAAGCCTTTCCTGGCAAAATTGTTTTTTGACTTTTAAATATTGTAAAATGTTTTTAAAAAAAGTTTTATAATTGTTTTGTAAAAGAGAAATCTAGTTTAGATTATTTGTGAAGTGAATTTGGTTTGAGATTTCAAAGAAGAGCCAGGTAGGCTCATCTCATAATTAAATCATTATTGATTTAATTATTAAGTCACTTTTTATCTCTAGTTCACTTAAGCTAAACTTTAGGCATATAGTAATTAATTCTATTATTAATTATTATCATGCAACCTAGATTTCTCTACCTTCTGGTGTTCGATCTCTTTTATAAGGATTAATCTCTTTGTAATTATTAATTCTTTTGTAATTCTCTCTATTCTCTCTCTGAATGAATATTTCATCTTTTAGATCATTATGAGTTGTGTCTCCCTTGTTTGCATTTATGATAGGTATTTTGCATATAGTGGATCTTGGTGATTGAATTCTTCGAATTCTAACATCATCTCCAAACCTTCTATTGTTCCAAGTAAAGATCACATTAGACAGTTTGATATCAATTAAATTCAAGAGGTTCACGTTCTCATGAAAGAGATTAGAGGAAGGACCCAATCAAGCTAGCTCACCCCCTTTCTTCTCCAAACTTAACACTTAATTTAAATCACCAACTAAAACCCAAGGAATGAAAGGATAACATGATCTAACATACCTTATATCAGACCAAAGAAAAGTTTTTCCACAAAAATGATCGAGGCATAGGCATTAGTAACCAAAACAATCTCTTCAAATTCCAAACTAGAGGCAACCATAGAAAGAGTTCAATGGCTGGGTAAGTGCACAAAGATGGGGGACCAAAAAGGCGGTATAAGGTGCCACTTTTTTCTGAAATCAGCAAACTTTGAACTTCAACGAGAAATTGAGTATAGTTACACTCAAAATTTTAAAATGTGACAAAAACAAGAGTTGTTCTACTCCGAATCTAGTTTCTAAACTACTAATTTTTTTTAGAAATGGTGTAGATTAAGGCCCTCAAAAAGGGGGAGCACAAAAAGTGGTCCTATTTTTTGTGAAAAAACATAACATAGCGTCTTGTGTGCTCCCCCTAAAATGTTAACTTTTTTAATAAAAAAATTAAATCGCTCTGGTGAGAAATTAGCTAACACCATCTAGTTTATCCCAGATTTTTCTGCTAATTTTTTTATGAAAGTGTGATTTTTTGCCATTTTCCGAAGTGGACACATCCTGAAAATGTGAAATTTCTGTGTG
>MU224002.1:1717992-1732955 GCA_018584345.1 Thuja plicata
TTGAAAGTGTTGCCCTTCTAGGATTTGTACCAATAGAATCTTTTAACCTCCTAATTAAAGATTCTATTTCTGTTTTCCCATTTTCTATTTGGTTTATCAAGTTTTCATGTGTTCCAAGAGGAGGTTTTTGAATTGGCGAGGGCGGCTGGGGTTCATTTTCTTGGTTATTTTCAGCATCCATTTGTTCATGAGGAGAAGATGAAGGGTTTGGTTGAGGATTTTCTGTGGGGATACCATTTCTTCTTGACAATTAAAAGAAAATCTATTTTAAAACTCTAATTAAACATAAAATTGAAGACAAGAGAATTTCACAATCAAATTTGAAGAAAAAACTAAAAATTAAACCTAAATTTCAAAACAAATAGCATTCATGGTTGTAGAATCACTTACCTCTTCTTCCGGTTTGACCTTGTTGACGTCGTGGAGCCATTTTTGCTTCACTTTGATGGAGCAAGCCTCACAATAAATCGCGTACGTGCTGTTATGAGGAGGAAAACAACAACTTGGGAGAAAAAAATGAGCCACAAAGTGGCTGCCCAAGCTTTTTATAAAAGAAATTAGGGGCGTGCACCCTATAGAGCGTACGCCCTATAGGGCGTGCGCCCTAAGCGCGGATGGGGGCCAAAAAGGTATTTGGCACCTTTTTGTTCCCCCATCTTGGTGCACATACCCGGCTAAAGAACCACTAGAGTGGAAAAATCTTTCTCAGATCCCAAAAGAGAGCTAGACCTCCAAAACAACCCATAGAACCAATGAATTGACACTGACCAAAATGCCAAATACTAGAGGCACACTGAAGCATGAAATCAACTGAAAGCTTAAACTCCTAAATATAAAAGATAATCGGAGAATGAACAACAACCAAATCGTGAAAATTCTTTTGCTGAAGGGTGTTATTTAACCCCCTAACATTCTAAGAGAGAATAATCATTAGAGATTGGGAGAAGTGAGAATTTAATCTTCTCCTGATTCTTTTTGCAACCACCTTTCAAAGAATTATCAAAAGAAACTTTCTTAAGGGGCCTTTTCTACAAACCTAAAGTCTAAGAAGACCCTCTTCCCTTACTAGATGCCAACACCTCCTTAGCCAAATTTGCGAAAACAATACCAACCAACAAACTTGCAGGGTCACCTAGATCTCTCGAATCAAGAGTAGTAGGGGACACTCCATGCTGTTGCACAACGACTTGACTCATAAGAATATTCTCCTACTCCTACACAACATCCATACCCATACCAGTAGCCCCAGAAGAGACCTCCACTGGAATCCCTTCCTCTAAGGCCAAAGTGTCCGACACCTCAAATTGGTTGAAGCCCTCATCATTTTGTTTGTCCTAATAAGACCTCTTCTGACCCCTCCCCTTATCCCAAGGCTTAACAAGCATAAAACCTTCCTTATCGGGGCCACCATCTTTCATAGTGCTTTTCTTGTGTCTCCTTTATCCACCTTCAGAGTCGGGGAAGAAGGAGAACCACCAACACCCTTATTAACCCTAGGACATTGTCATTAAAGGTGTCTATACTCATGACAAATCCAACACAAAAAAATAAGAGACTCACAATCTAACTGTTGAACCCATGATGAAGAGCCTAAATGGATTTCCAATGAATCTAACAATGGGGTATTCAAATTATTCTCAACACAAATATGGACAAAAGTAAGTACATTTTTTATCAAAGGTTTCTTGAGCTATTGTAGTCAACTTCCCAAGCGAAGCAACAATCCGCTGTAAAATATCATCCCTCCAAAACTATAAAGGAAGTTGTGACGGACGAAACTAGACAGGAACTCTCAAGGGCAATTCCTCTACCGAATTGAAACCCACATGCTAGGGTTTAATGAACAAGTCCACATGATTGTAAAAATAGGACCCTCCCTCAAAAACATGATTTTGATCAGACGTGCAAGAAAAAACAACCATGAAATAGTTGTTCATAGCCATCATAATCTTCATATCACCCACAACTTGCCAAGAATGATGAATCTAGTCTTCCAATGCTGACAAAGAAATACAGATTCCAAGAAATTTATAGATCAATGCATGTTTGGTCCAATAAGCGACATCCTCCATAACCGATTCAGGAGGAATGACCAGAATTGGACGATCCTTACTCGGCGAACATCCATTCACTTTTTTAAGTTTGGAGCTCTCACCAATATAAAAAGAATCTAATGGCCTTGCATGCACACTTGAAGAACCATGGGGCGACACGACACCATCAACTACCAAACTATTGAAAACCCTATGCTCTTCCATACCTAGAAATGGAAAAACCCAATCCCCAATCCCCAACAACCAAAACACCCAGCACAACAAAACCTCACCACCATGACCACAAGCGCATGCAAAAGCTCCCCACACCCGCAAGATCATGCTTCCTAGAAGCAACAAAAAAAACTCCCCTCCAACGAACACAACAAAACCCCAAACACCCAATGTAACCCTAAAAAATAAACATAACACAACAAAAAACCCCCACTCACAGATATAAACGCCCTCGATCAACATAGGAAAACGAGCCAATGCCAATTGGCCCTAGCCCCATAAACACAATGTCTTGCTTCTTGAAGTTTTTTAGATTCTTTTTCTTCATGGTCTATTCTCAAGGACTAAGAGGTTTAATGGAACAAAAATAAAAATTGTTATAGGACTAATAAGATTTTTTTCCACAAAAATAACAACTCTTATTTTTTAGGACTGCAAAGGGTGGGGTCCCATGGGGCAGCTTAAGCTTCTATTTTTGAGAAAGACGAGGTCCTATGGAGAAAAAAAAAATTGCTTTAAGATTATTTGGAAGCTTTTCCTAAATTTTTTATCATGCACAATATATAGAAGACAAGGGAAACCATTGACTTTCTTAAATTTCAAAATTTAAATTTTTAATCTCAACAAGACTAAAAAATTCATGAGACCTCTAACTTTAAAATATTCCTTAAAAAAACAATCTTCTCTCATCACCATCACAATGCCCAATTCCCATTCCAATTCCAATTTTCGGATTGCGATTCCAAATTTGCTTCTACGTCCAACCCCTGCTGCTTCTTCCTCGCAGCACCGCCATGTGCTTCGTATTTCATACATGTTTTAACATTCAATTCAACCAGTGTTTGATGAATTTGAATTTTATGTGGCCCACCTTAGATTATTTGTGTTCTGGCACGATTCAATCATCTATCATGCATGTTATGTTTTGTTTCCTTATGAAACTTTCTATTATTAATAAACAAATTGTTTGTTAAATAAACAACAGTTGAGTAATTTTATCAGTTAAATATTTGATTCAGATATATCCATCTTAATTTTTGATTCAGATGTATATTCATTCTTAATTTTGATGAGTATGACAGTTCCACGCCAGAATATATTCCAATATAGTAGTTTTATAAAAATTTTAATTTTAATGTTTTTTTTTTAAAACTGAATATTATTGAAAAATTAAAATAAATTATACTCGTAAATATTTGAAAAAAAAATCCCTTTTTAAAAATAGAAGACATCAAAATTTATTCTACTATAATATATTTATAAACTTGTAAAACTGAAACTTCTGTTTATTCCAGCTAACTGGGACAATGCTGATGGCCCTATGGGCTGGGTCTCCTGGATTTAAATCTTTTCATATCTCTTTTATTTGAACTTCTGAACTGTTCTGGCTTTCTAACTGGTACTCTAGTTTTGGTAGTTTGATGGAGTTTCAGATAAGTATTTATTTTTATTCCAGCTAACTGGGACAAGGCTGATGGCCCTATGGTCTGGGTCTCCTGGATTTAAATCTTTTCATATCTCTTTTATTTAAACTTCTGAACTGTTCTGGCTTTCTAACTGGTACTCTAGTTTTGGTAGTTTGATGGAGTTTCATATAAGTATTTATTTTTATAATTAGACTGTTACATATATGGAGCTGGTTAATTTCCATGCAGAATGTATTAAAGATAATAAAATAAAATAAAGTTCATTTTTTTTTGGAGATTTGCAATAATGCAATTTTTTTGTGGTTTTATACCACAAAATATGCAAATTATGAAGAACAAATGTTGAAATTTTCACAAAAATCCATTGTATTTTCCATTTTTAAAATTTGGTCAAAATACATTTTGCATAGAGAATAGCCACGTTCTACATATAATGCCAATTGTAACCCACGACTGCAAATAGTAACAATGCTTTACTTCCATAATTTCTAAATATGAAAACACAATACAGATCAGAAATGTCTCCACAAATCCTATACACAAAATTTACTCTACGATGCAGAACTATAATCTTCACTTAAAGGTGCCATAAAGTAGTTGTGCGTTGAAAGCCCTTACTAACGCCTTTGTCAGAGGTTTGATTCACTCACTTCACCCAATTATATCAGGTATAGCGCTATTACTGAAAAATAACTAGTTACTCTGTAACAAGAAGATTTTCGCACCATGTATGCGAACTCTTATGTAAACTACTTTGAAAATGCTATCTTAACTGCTCATCTCTCCAAAACCTCTCTACTGAGGATTTGGTGGCCTGCCGTTTGCTGCTGCAACCCTAGACCCCCATTCAAGCAACTCTTTGCTTGTGTCATCCTTGTGTGCCATTACTTCGATAAAGCACAAACAATCCTTTTTAGGTCCCTGGGCAGTTTTAATAGCTTCAATAACCTCCTCTTCTGTTTTAACCTGAAGAACATAACATACAATTAGAGGAGAAAATAATCATAGATAATGCTAAATTTGAACTTCAGTAACATATGAAATTTGCTTAAATGAACCGAATAAGTGAGAACTTAATTCAGAAATTTCAAAAAATATGAAAAAAATTCTAATATCAAATGGTCATAAGTTCAATTGATTGAGCACAATAGGTGAGGATGAGAATGTTTCTTAATTATGCAATCCGGCAAGATTCAAATCATATACAAGTGCATATAAATAAGGGATGATGTCAGGTTCATGCTCTAGATAACTATGGTAGAATGGATACTCCTCAATCTTTCACTATCAAACAAAGAGGTATCAACTTAAACTCATAAAAAACTAGCAAGTAATGTTGACTACATGCATGACACCCCATAAAAGACATTTTAAGTAAAATAACATTCCAATTGACTGATTTCCCTGAAAATACCATGCCTCATTCTTCAAAGAAAAAAATTAAGTACAAGCTGGTGAAATGGACCATTATCAACACTAGAACATTTTCAAGTATAAAAAATAAATCCATGTACCAGGAATTCCAATTTAGTCACAACAACAGTACTAGACCTGTGAATAAACATAAACTAAGCTTTCTAGCCTCCTTGTAATTGTACTAGTCAGCACGGTAGAGCACAATATTAGTTGAACACATTTTCATATTTTAACTAAATTTTGTAACAGAAAAACATCAGCCAAAGAATGAAAACCTTAACAGAACTAGCTGTAACATTGATGAAAACATAAAATACCTTGGTGGTCCAGCATTTCCCTTCACCATTATGAATGGCATCTACTAGACCAGTGTAGTTCCAATTCTTTATGACATTGTATGGTCCATCATGAATTTCAACCTCGATTGTATAACCTCCATTATTGATCAGAAATATGATAGTTCTCTGGCCAGATCGAATCATGGTGGAAATATCCTGGGCTGTTACCTGCTCAAATAGAACACAAGTATTTGTAAAACTGATTGACAATCATAGCATGCTAGACTTAACAATATGTAAAATAGTTACAAGATCAATATAGGACGGCACACCTTTTGGTGGTAGTAAATATTTGATTAAGGTAGATAATTACATTTACCATTGTGATCCAATATTTATAAATTCTACAAACAGTTGTTCCTAGAGAAACTCAATAATTACAGAATCATGAAAGAAAGAGCTTCGCATCCAAACCTGAAAGCTTCCATCACCAATACAGGCAATGACCCGCTTATCTGGAGCGGCTTGGGCATATCCCAGTGTAGCTCCAACAGACCAACCAATTGATCCATACTGCATCTGGAACTCATACCTACAAAATCAACATTAGATTGAATCATTAACACTGGCACATATCCAAGAAAAGAAAAATAACATCTCAAGTTACTGATTCTGGGCACCAGGGACTCCCATTTTATATTATATATTACAGTTGGTTATTGGAATAAAATCTCCCTTCTAAGGAAAACAATATCACAGTTTCATTATAAAATATTGACTTTTGGCACAACCCCTAGTAGAATAGCATGCTTTGTACTATGGACCATGGTGCATTTATCGAAGCATAACAGGATTGTTGGGAATGTAAGGAAATTCTGTTCTACACAAGACCTTAACTACAATCTCATATTCTCAGCCTTCGCATAAAATTTTTGTTCTGTTTATTCTTCAGATGATAACCAATTCCACATAGGCAAATTTTTGACTTAGAGGCAACAAGTTAAGCTACTTGGTCCAACAAACTATGAACTTTGTTGTTCAATGGTTTTTGGATTTGACTGAATTATCAACTTTTTCATCAACATTTTGGATCACACTCCATGATCCATCATAAGAATGAATGAATGAATGAGTCAGAAAATTGAACTCTGAAAATTTTCAAAAGATTTTATTTTAGAAAATTGAATTCTATGAACTTTTCAAGAGATTTACTTTACCCGCATTTCTCTGGGAGTCTAAGCTTCTGGCAATTGAACCAAGAGTCGCCAGTTTCTGCAATGACAGCCGTCTCATTTGATAGCATGGCCTGCGAACAAGTAGTTTTTATCCATTAATATACAAGACCACGAACAAAACCAACGATTGAATTATTGACTGAACCATAAGTCATTTTATGATATGCAATGATTCTTGATTATCTTACCTGAATGTGTTTGAATAACACATTGACTCTAAGAGCCTCGTTTGGAGCACCCTTCAAGGGAACACCTTGAGGTACAAAGATACGCTGATAATTCTCAAAGGCTGTTGTATTGCGCTTCAACTTCTTTGCGAGGGCTTCTAAGAAGTCTTTCATTAGTACACAGCCAAAAGTAGGTCCATTTGTGACAGTTACCCTGTTAGGCTGCACAATTATAGCTTTCTCCTTCTTCAAGAGCAATGAATATCCCACTGAACTATAATCATTGAAAATAGGCCCTGCAAATAAGTAAGCATCTGCAGACTCAACTATTTCAGCACAGAATGCAGTACTGACTGCACCCCAGTAAGTTCCTATGTAGTGTGGAAGGGTCTCTGAAACCTGCCCCTTAGCAGATGGCATTGAAGCCACAGCATAACCTGAAGCATTTGCCAATTCCCCAAATGCATCTTTTGCCTTAGCAACTCTGAGCTTTGGACCCCCAACCAACACCGGCTTAACTGCTGCATTTAGGAACTCTGCAGTAGTTTCCACAGCTGCTTCCAAACTTCTTGGATTGCTTAGCCTATAATTCATGCGAGCAAAAAACATTATTACCAAAACAAGTTACAAGTAGCTTCAAATGCAATGAGCAATATAAGAGTTTCATGAAAGACAAACCTTGCTTTGAATTAAATTAATGGATTCTGCTACCTACCGAGGCACTTGAAACATTAAAAAACTATAAGAACACACCATGGTGAAACAAAACAGACGCACACTTCCAAAAACATCTTGAAAAGGACACGCACTCATAAGAAGCAGTCAAATGGGAGTAAAGTTGACAAGGATGATTCTTATTACTATTATTCCCGTGCACTAACACAAAAAAAATCAAGTACCCCAAATACCACAGAATTTCATCACTTGCCACAGAAAACCAATGTTTTGAAAAAAAGTTTAACACTCAGATACTGTGGAAAAATTGTCGGAAATGACGGTAATGGTGTATGGTGAACCTTGTGTGCTAAAAAATATACTGGCCCAACCGAGTAAGTGTTGAACACAGTACAAGGAGAATAGTAGCAGGTCAAAGCTACTTGTTGGAAATGCAGAGGAAAACCTATTTGGTTTTACTGCTATAAATTCTCTCTGAAGCTGAGCATTGAATTCTTGCACATATGCATCAACTAGCTTGAGCCCTGAGCCTAACTAGGGGAAAACTAACCTGACAACATTTAAAATAGTATGAATGAAGAAAACCCCCAAATAAAAAACTTTCATTTGTATTTCACAAATTCTACAAATAAATAGACTGATCAACCAAACTACATCCGCAAACATTTAAATCTTCAAAATACAAAAACGAGAGGAGCCCAAAGACAAGAAAATCTCGATCTTCCTTGGAAAAAGCTTTTCAATCGGAAACAAAAGGCAGAGATCCACAAAATGAAGAACCCGCGCATTTAAAACTTGGAAATATAAACAGTAACTAGGTAGGAGATTCTACACGCGCAAAAATAGAAACTAAATTGAACAAAAAGGAAGAAGAAAGCCCACCTGGAAGTGAGACAGAATGGAACAGGCTCATGACTGAACGTGTGGTGTGGAATTCCAGGGAGATTACAGCTGATGCTGATATACACAGGCTTACTCTCTATAAGCGCTGTAGAAATCGCATGGTCAATGAGCTCGTTGGCATCATCCAAATTGTTCACAATCACCTAAAACCCCCAAAAAACGACCACAGATTACTTCAGGAAAAGAGATCTCCCGAAACAGGAAAAAGAACAGGAAAACGACTGAAAGAGCAGGGGAAGGAATACCTGAGCACATGTCACAGTCTGAAAGCATCTATACTCCTGGGAAAAGTCAGGAAGCCCAATGGTATGATGAAGAATCCGGTTAGTTCCATAGTCATTGGAGTTCGGCCCCCCAACAATGCATATGACCGGCAGATTCTCGCTGTAAGCCCCTGCAATGGCGTTGATAACAGAGAGGCCCCCAACAGTGAAGGTCACAACACAGGCTCCCACACCTTTGGAGCGGGCATAGCCATCAGCAGCGTAGCCGGCATTGAGCTCGTTGCAGCAGCCCACATTATTGAGCTCGGGCTCTGCAATCAGATGGTCCAGCAAGGTCAGATTGAAGTCCCCTGGCACTGAGAAAACATCACGAACGCCCACCTGGACAAGCCTCCGCGCCAGGTGGCGTCCCACCGTGGCAGGCCCCGCCGCAATGCCAGAACCCTGCAGCGCACAGTTTACAGTCTTATTGCAGGGCGGACATCCCAAATCGTTGCTCTCAGGCCACTCTGTATTCACATCTACGCTTGATTCCATTTCCCCCCTTTCTTTCTCGCTGAAAATTCTCTTCAACCCCCGATCAATGTGTTCCCAAGTTTTCTGCTGAATTCAGAGCTTTTTTAAATCAATGATTTGTGGTGTTGGATCGGAGTGAATTTATAGGTAGCCCCCCAGGAATAAAAAATTGGTTCCAGGAGTGTAACTTTTTGGTCTTTTGGGGATCGGTCAGTTTTGTAAAACAGGCGGAATTATGAAACCGGGGAAACGGCTGAAGAATCTGCTGGCTCACATTCCGTAGTTTTAGGGACGGTGCCAAAACAGAACTGTACGACCCACGTGTCTTCTTCTGCCTTTGCCACGTGTGATAATGTACGGTCAGTTTTTGATTGATTTTCCTCCGTTAGTTGTATCAATGTTGGATTGTACAGTGTGCATGTGGGATCTTCGCTGGCGGAAATCGGTGATACTGGAATTGTGTGGGGGACAAAAGTTTGGGGTTTTGAATAAAAATGTAAAATTTGAAATCAATGGGAGAGCGTAGATCTTGTTTTGGGGTTATGGTATTGACTGCTTTTATTAATGGTTTTGGTTTTGACTGGGCAAGCAAAAGGTTAATGCCAAATGGTATTCGTGAATTGTCTACTGATTGGACACCCTGTCTTCCAAATATCTTTGTAAGATGTGGCTCACGAAATAACAAGCAATTTTTTCTTTTTTGGGCGGTTTAACTGTCAAATTTGGTTTGAAAATGTAGCAGACTTTACGTAATGTGTCAAACGCCTTCTTTCCCACGGCTACTTCCGCGAGTTTTGGGTTTTGTTTTTAATGGAAAAAATCTTATTTAAATTGTTGAAGTAGACGGTGAAGATCTTGAAAAAGTAGAGAGAGAAAAGGACGACGCTTCTGCGGTCAAGTTCAGGGTGTTTAGTTTCAAAAATGGCTTGAACAACACTTTCGTCCTCCCAAAGTTTAGATCGTTTTTAATTTTTAATTTTCGGTTTTTGTTACCGACTGCATGGGTAATATTTCTAGAGAAATGCAAGTCCGATTCTAATTTACACAAAAGGTAGGTATTAAATTGAAATCACATCTCTAAGAGTTTGAAACAAAATACATATAAAAATCAATCAATAGGGGAAAGTCCCCATCATGCACCTAGAATTTCTAAATCGGAAGTTGGATTTCAACGATTTTTACGGTGTATCTCTCTTCATATGTGAGTTAATTGTATAAAGCTAAGATTTTGACTTCTGGGTATTTGCGGATATCTCTGTAGAGACCGTCAAACACAAAGTCGTCAAAAAATGATCTTTTCAAAGTGTTGCTCAATACCCACTATGTTCTTGCACCAATAGTTGTTTACTCAAAAATGTCACTACTTGTGGCAAAATGTCCCAATAGTGGTGCACAAATGAGCCAATTACCAACAAAAAAAGATCAAAAAAATGATCTGCTACTAGTACATGTGTGATCAACTATTGGTACATGTGTTATAATTTGTGGGGCTCCTTTAGTATTAGTAATTGGGGGGTCAACATGACAAAAAGGTCACGTTATTGGACCCCCTAACAGCTACTGGGAACTTTCCCCTATGTGGCAACATGGTTTGGAGTGTCCATGTGAGAGTCCTAACCTTCATCATCTTCATTTTTATGTTTATGGTGAAAAAGTGAGAGCTAATAGAGGAAACTTGTTGGAGTCAAACCAACTAGAAGTTCCACCTAGGAGTTCCACTTGTGGGAGTTGGAGAGGTAGGGCATCACTAAATAAGAAATAATGCACCACAAATTCCACAATCTCTTTTTCTAACCAGAGGAGAAACCTATGAATGAGTAGCATGGTTGCCACAAGTAGGACATTAACCTCATTACCACTTGTGAGGAAGTGAGCATGCTCGAGGAGGAGGGATACACTAGAACGCTGACCACAACACACAAGGCATTCCCCCAATGGCTCGGCAACACTTGAAGGTGAGCTACTTCTAGAACAACTTTGTTAGCTTGCACTTGGATTTGTAATAACACATTAGAACAAATAATTGCTAGTTTAGAAAAAAGTGGAACTAATCAACAAAGAAATGAGCAAAATTGTATTATATTTATCTTTTCATATGCTGAAAAGAATCTTACCCTTAAAGCATGCCATATTTGGTTGAATTTATGAGGGATACAAGGTTAGTCACCTAAAATAACCATTTGCTAAGGAAAATGTTTTGTCTTGAAAGGAATGAATATTTTCCTTTCCTTTGCTCTTTTGCATCTTGGTGATGGATCATGTAGTGTGATTTGAAATATTGCTGCTAAAAAATGGTTACACAATCAAACTAAAAAAAAAAAGTAAATAAATTGATATGGATTGTGGAAATCTGATAGCGTTAACCATGAATCTATTTCAAGGGTTCTTGAACTATGAGACAAAGCTAGAAAATGTGCTCAAAATATTGACTATCCACGTTTAAAGGGGCAAGAAGGGTCCCAAATGCCCATGACTTAATCATGATTCAGCTGACAATCTTTGGGAAATAATACACCAGTCAAAGTAGA
This sequence comes from Thuja plicata, assembly GCA_018584345.1. Taxonomy (NCBI): domain Eukaryota; kingdom Viridiplantae; phylum Streptophyta; class Pinopsida; order Cupressales; family Cupressaceae; genus Thuja; species Thuja plicata. The sequence continues at coordinate 1,729,629 of MU224002.1, forward strand.
CTAACTTGGGTTCCAACACATTAGACTAGATGGTGAGAAGCTTGTAAATTGCCAAATTGAGACCCACAACTACAAATGCCATCTCTAGTTTAAAATTGGCACCATTAGAAAATGATGAGAAAGCCAACAATATCCAAGAGTGATGTTTGCAACCCACTTTATAATATTTTGTTTAAGGTCTAGCAAACTAAATACTAATTTCATGAACCATATCAACTGTAATTGCACTTATAGAAATGTCAAAAGTCTTCAAATCTTGATTGGAGATGTGAAACTTTTCCTTAGCATCATTCCATGACATGTGATTCATAGAAGTACTAGAGAATAAATCCCACAGACATTCAATATCTTTCTTCATGTGAAACTTTTGGGCTCAAATTCAAGATAAACAAACCAAAGGGTGACCTTGGTTGTGCAAAACAGGGGACCACCAAATATAATGTTGGTTAACAAAAATGCCATTACAAAAGCCAAAACCATTCATGTATAATAGAAAATGGTATGCAACATCATAGAAGATACTAAATACCAAATTCTATTTACATTAGGAATACAAAGTCCCCTACGAAGGGATTCTGATTAGCACAACCAAGAGAGTAAGGGTGTCAATACGAGATTTATCCAATGTAGGGTTTTTGTTTGTATTCCTTGGGTAGAGGATGTGATAATGTGATAAAGTAAATATGATCAATGAAAGGAGATGCAAGGAAAGATGAAGAAAAATGCGCCTTGGAACTAGATGAGGAGGTTTGAACTTTGGATCTGAATTTGGCTGTCGTCGGAATGTCAGAATCTACTGTAACTTCAGATCTGGGTTTTTGGGACCGGTAGTTGTCTGATGTGCAAATTTCAATAAAAAAGTGTTGGAACAAGTCGAGATTCCAGGTACAAGTTGATAGGTCGACTTGTTCCCGATTGCTTCAAATCTGATGAAAATTTTTTAGGATCTGTGATTGTATCTGTATCTTCCATATCTGAACCTGCAACTCTATAACCTGTTATTGTGTATAGAAAATAAGAGGAACAGGTTGTGGAAAGAGGTTTTCCTTGGTCAAACCCTTGTATAAGAATCAACCTTGAAATGAAATTGAAATTGCATAAAGGAAAGTAATGTAAACAAGATAAATGTTAGATTCACCTTGCATGAAAAACCCTCATGAACAGATGAAGAAATCACTCAAATCCATGAAGATGTTTATATGTGTGGATCTTGGAATGAATAGTAAAATCAAAGATGGCCTCACAAATGCATGAATCTATGATTGACACTCCTTGATCTTGAATGTTGATATGCTTGATAACCTCAATAGAGAAGGAAGAGGAGAAGAATGGATGTATGGATCTTCTTGCTTGCTTGTGAAATCCTCTACTTGGCCATCGTGAGAGAGAAATTTGCATCAGTGAGAGAATATTATCTTTGCTTGAATGGATCTTGAAGAAAAGGAGACCAACGACCCTAGATTGGGTGCTTGCCTTCAAATCTTGAATCCAATTCCTCGATTGCACAACTTGAATGCTTGATTGCTTGAGCTTGAATTGATATATTGCTTGCATAAGGATTGTCATGTCGAAATGAGAGGAGAGGGTCTCCTTTTATACTCATTTCGGGATTCAAATTAATTCAAGGCCAACCATAGATCCAAGTCTTGGAAGAAAATCTGACATTGGGCGCCGAGCCAAATCAGACAAAAAAACAAGGTATACTTTAGTGACAAATATTCCCCAAGGTATACTTTTACTTGAGTGGGCCAAGTGTGATAATGTACGGTTAGTTTTTTATTAATTTTCTTTGTTAATTGTATCAATGTTGGATCGTACAGCGTGCATGTGGGATATTCGCTGGCGGGAGTCGGTGATCATGAAATTGTGTGGTATTGGCTAAATAGCAGACTAAAACGTAAAACATAATAAGGAAGTTGAAAAAAAGTTGAAAAAAAAACTAAGTGTCCCCCTTGGTAAGAAATACGTTTTAGTCTGCTATTTAGACGTTTCCAAATTGTGTGGGAACAGAAGTTTATAGGTACGTAAAATTTGGGGTTTTGAGAAAAATGTAAAAGTTTGAAATGAATGGGAGTGCGGGGCTCTTGTTTTGGGGTTATGGTTTTGACTGCTTTTATTAATGGTTTTGGTTTTGATTGGTCTTCAGAATATCTTTGTAAGATGTGGCTCACGAAATAACAAACAATTATTTTTTGGGGGGTTTAACTTTCAATTTCGGTTTGAAATGTGTCAAATGACTTCTTTCCCACGACTACTTCCGCTAGTTTTGGGTTTTTTTAAATTAAAAAAAAGTCTATTTAAATTGTTAATAGAAATAGACGGTGAAGATCTTGAAAGAATAGGACGACGCTTCTGCGGTCAAGTTCAGGGTGTTTAGTTTCAAAAATGGCTTTGAACGACACGTTCCTCCTCCCAAAGTTTAGGTCGTTTTTTATTTTTTATTTTACGTTTTCGTTACGGACTAATATTTCTAGAGAAATGCATATTTCTAGGGCCCGTTTGGTTCTAGGTATTGAGTGGGAATTGGCATCCCTGCATGCTGGTATTGTCGAATACAGTGTTTGGTTCCAAAATGAAAAATAGGAATAGGGTTTTGCGAATTCTAATTTTGGGCCTTTTTGAGCATTCCACAATTCCCCCTCAGGACCTGGAATTGGAATTGAAAATGAGAATTGGAAAAAAGTAATTGATTTTGGGAACCTATCAATTCCCATTTGTCGGGCTTGTTTTTGCATTGTTTCTTTTTCAGCTGCCGCGTGAGAGGAAGGTTTTTCAGCTGCCGCCGCCGCTGCCCTACCGCTGTCGCTGTGTGTGAAAGGAAGTAATAACATCTGTTCTACAAAGGCGACAACTGCATATTCTGAGGTAAGTTATGATAAATGAATGTGTCAACTATTTCTGTATTGAGATTTTGTGTTTACAAATGTCAAGCCAGTGGTCATTTCAACTTCAATCTCGTACTGTTAATTCTGTCGTTAATTTCTTGAACCGATTTCAGAGCAAGATTATTTGGATAACATTGCAAATATCTTATTTTCAATTTGCGAGTTGAGGTTTTTGTGTTAGAGTATTGTGCGTATTGGTACCTGACTGCTCGACATGGTTATCTTATCTCTGAAGCAAAGCTTCTTACCTATGAAGCAATTTTTCCCCTCAATTAGTTTTGCCTTACCCTAATTTTTTTCTTTATACAATGTCATTGCCTCTGCGCTTTTTTTGTTTTCTATTGACAAACTAAGATTTCCACCTGCTATTTGCAGCTTCCTACAATGTCATATTACTATCATTTGACAGATTTTTGTGGCCGCTAACAATAGAATGTGAGAG
>MU224002.1:1756996-1768016 GCA_018584345.1 Thuja plicata
TCTCCCTTGTACTATATTTTACATTAATTTACATTTTGCAGCATGCTAAATCCTCGGAAGGTAATGCACATAAGTTGCTAAATCCTGAAGGGACACGCATTTTTACTTTTATTTTTGCTAAATCCTCGGAAGGTAACGCACATAAGTTGCTAAATCGTGAAGAGATACGCACCCTTTTATTTTAAAATATGCTAAATCCTCGAAAGGTAACACACATAAGTTGCTAAATCCTGAATGGACACGCATTTTATATTCCATAGTGATACAAGAATGTGGATCTATGGATATTTTTAAAAGTCGTCAGAAGACGCATTTACAATTACAAGCACAGTTTATGGGTGAACCTGTTGGGCTCTCCCTCCTTGGTGATTCATGGTAAGGTGGGCATCTTACTAGGCGAGGTAATCACTTTTTATTTTCTCTCTTTTCACTTTCATGCTAGTAGGATTAGATCATGAAGCTATGTTATCTATAGTGCTGCTCTTGTCTTCCTTATGTAATCATGTATGTTTTCTATGATTGATTTCTCTTTACTTTCATATCTTTATGTATGTATGTTGAGTCAGAATCCTTGGTTTGGGGGCTCATATCCCTGACTTAGTGATATTCTATCTCGTTGCAATCCACTAGGATTCTTTTCCTCTAACTTTACCGTGAGCACACTCGATTTTCGTACTCCCGCTAAAGTGGGGGCTTAATGTATCATCGTAAAATGGAAGCACTTCTATGTTAAGAGAATTTAGCCCTCCTTAGGGGATGTTTTTGACCTCTACCATATCATCCTCCTATTTTTGCATCATCTCATGCTTCTGTGTTGGTTCAGGACCTTGATTGGGCCTCTCCGGGCACCTTCTATCCCACCTAGCACTTTTTCCAAGGGCACTGACCCCCTGGGTCAAGGTCGACCTCAACCTTGACCGGGGTCCCCCTTTCAAATTTGGAAATTTGTCGGTTGTCGGAAGTAATCCAAAATTCATTTCCCGCTTTTGGGTCGGCTGTTTTGGGGTTCGGAAGCAGTAAATCTTAAAATATATTTAATATAGGTCCTCTTCTAGGGGCATGGGTATAATTGGAATTTAATTCTCCTATGTCAGCCTCCTTAGAATATTGTGCCTTAATTTCATATAAAAGGAAGCCTTCTCCTCTCATTTTCTCTAAGTCTTCCAAGTGCAAAAAACTCTAACCAAGATTTTGTTCAAGCATCCATTGTTCTACATGTTTTCAAGCTCTCAAGGTGTTCAAGTCTTCCTCCTCAAGCATTCAAGCTCTCCATTGAAGATCAAGGATTCAATATTTCAAGCCTTTGAAGGGATTTGGTTCAAGCATTCAAGATTCATCATCCAAACCCTAGATCTAGCCATCATGATGGTGTGATCTTCGTTCAAGATCCTTTGTGCATCCTCAAGACTCTTTCATCATCTCTTCAAGGTGGATTCCAAGCATACAATAATGGAGCTATATGGTTTCTATTGAGTCCAAGCTTTCATATCTACATACTTGCTTACATTTGAATTGCAATTACATACCTATTCCATATCATAGCTTCATTGTTAGATTCAATTCTACTACTTGTTAGCATTCTTATTTCAATTATTGATTTCAAGGTTAATTCCTAAATCGGGGTTTGAATAAGTCAAACCCCTCCCCCACAACAAACAAACCTCTTTTTCTTGTAGGTACAGGTGTAGAACAACAGATTTGAACCCAGATCTGGATACCCTTTTCAGCTTTCTTTCGGACGGCGCGAACAGAGTCACTTTCGGATCTATGCAGGTCAGGGTCGACATTATTGGGTTAGGGTTGACATTTGTGGGTTAAGGTCGACCTTTTTCATAAGATGACACCAAAATGCAAAAATATTTATGGGTTTTGTTCGTCTTTGTGTTTCCTTTCTAGATCATACTTCGAATTTTCCAGAAACTGAGTACAGACCCCAAAAAACAACATTGTTTGATCTGCAATATTTCAAGGTTAGTACTTTTCTATCATTCATTTCAATTCAAATCCTCAATCATCACACACCACATTTTAAGAGGGAAACCTAGGATCTCCTTATTCATTCTTATTTCCAATAGATTGATTCATTTATGCATTGATCCTTTTTGGGTTGATCAATTTGGATCCTTCCTTTGTGCATTTGAAAATAAAAGGGAATATCTTATCTTTCCCTCCACTCTAAACATTAAATGTAAAGGTGATAAGTGATTTGAGTATCAAAACACTCTTAGTCCATAAACATCATTTTTTTCCTTTACAGTATACTCATTGAAAAACATAGAAAACAAGCATTACCGGCGAACCACAAGCAGTACCGGTGAAATGCAAGCATACTCGACAGAACAAAGATCTTGAGAAAATGCTAAGTATAAAAGTGACAAGCATCACCGGTGACCACAAGCATCACCGGTGACCACAAGCATTACCGGTGACACAATTTTCAGAACTAACCCGAAAAAAATAGAAAAGGCATACCCGAAGACCAGTTTAAGAAAGGAACACCGACGATCAAGAAAACTGACCATCAGAACTGATAAACAGATCAAGAACCCGCAAATTGTGGATCTGAGTTTTACACGATGGTTAAAGTAATGTAATTCTATTTATAGAGTTTTGTTTTGTTTTAAATCAGAATTTGACAGTCATGCAAGCTTTATGTAAATGCTTTAAAGCATCCTAACGGATCTTAAGCATATCTGACTAAAGATCAAGGTCAAGTTGTAAACCTTGGATCTAGAGTTAACTTGTGCTGCATGAATCAAGAATTGAACCTAAATTTGTATAAATATATGTTCATACTCAATTGTGAACATATGAATTCTTTATTACTGATAGCCATGAAGAGCATCTAAGGAGCAGAAGGAAGAATTCATGCAAAGATCATAAACAAAGTATATCAGTTATTAAGAACACACAGAGGCTACCGACGAGTAGACAAAGGTACTATTCAATCATGGAAGGATGATTACTTATATGTATGAAGCTTTATAGGATCTGTTATCAACAATTGAAGATTACATTTATCATCAGATCAAAGACTTATGTAGTTGCATTCTAAAAAGTGCATCACATCTAAAATCCTTTTGTAGAAGGTGGACTTAACTGTTCTTTCCAAATCTCTTAACAGAGTGCACACTTAACAGTGTTTCTAAAGCTTCAAACGAAGTAGATCTTAATAGGTCTCCACTGTAATACTCCTAATAGGGTAGGTCATCAGAAGTGACCAAATTGTAAGCCTTAACTGGCCCCTTCTTATCTGCAGATAGTGAATTTTTGTGGGTAACAATCCCCACCGTAGTTTTTACTTCCTTAACAGGAGTTTTCTGCGATATCATATCTTGTGTCATGTGTTATCTATTTTCATGAATGTTTATATTATTGTTACATATAAAAAGAATGTATGATATGATTTCATATGCATAAAGAAAGATGAAAAGTTAGATAAGATAAAATTAAAAAATGATGACTAAGGGTTAATGGGCTAAACAAGAAAAGTTTTAGAGGTATTGATTCACCCCTCCCCTCTTAGTACATCATCTCAATATAATTCCAACATATATTATGATTATAGGATAGTTATAATCATAATATATTATTATTACATATAATTAGATTTGCAAAGGATAAAGGGTAGAGATCAAATGTTCAAGGCCGATAGGCCACTTATACATTTGATCATAACGGTTAGAATAATCCGACCGAAGCTACATATCTTTAAAATTCCCTCTTAGATAGGGAGGAAGATTCTTATCCTTAGATGAGAACACAATGGATCTATATATTGTGTGAGAGAAAGATATCACCTCACCGTGATGTCAAGAGTTATGACATATTGACAGATATCACGTCACATAATATCCACCATAAACTCATCCTTATGGTATGTGCATAGGTATCAAGTCACATGACACCTACCATAAGGATATTAACTGATGGCATATCCATGGATATTAAGTCACATAATATTGAGTTATGTGGATTAGTGAGACGACTGACAGGATATTGACTTGGTTGCCCAAATGGTTAGGATATTTCCCTTAGTAAGGGATAGGCTTATAGGACTAAGACATTGACTGATTCCAAGCCATGATGTCAAGATAACAATTGGGAAAAGTGACCGAAAGTGAATAGGCACAAAGAAGCTAGATGAGACCTCTGTAGGTGAGACGGTTAAGTTAAGCATTGATAGATGGAGTGCTAGTTACAAGTGACACATGTTTTCCAGCTTTTTTCCACTTGGCAGAATTGTTGTTTTTTCTATCGAGGTGCCTGTTTACCATATTTTCACCAAGGCACATTTTTCCTATTTTTCTCTTTTTTTTTTATAAAAAAATGTTGATCCATCAAGGTGCCTGTTTGCCAGGTTTTCACCAGGATGATCATTTTTTCAGGACTTTTTCCAAATTTTTTTGGATTTTTCTATTTTTTGTTGTTTTTGGTATTTTTTAGGATCATTTTCTCTGTACAGGAACTGCTCAGAATGTCTAGCTGTAGAACTTCTTCAAGTGGATTGTGTTGATTGGATCAATAAATGTCTCCCCTTCTAGAGTTGACAGTTGATAGGCTCCAAAGACAAATGTTGCAATAATCACAGAGGGACCCAGCTAGTTGGATCCAAATTTTCCCTTTTGCCTGTGATTTTTTTGATTCTTTGGATTCTCTCTAAGTACAAGATCATCAACCTGAAATTATTTGTATCTTACTTTATTGTTGTAACCTCTAGACATCATTCTTTGATAGATCCTTAGATGGCCAAATGCTTCTTTCCTTCTTTTTTCAAGTAGTTCTAATTCCTCAATTCTGGAAATCCAGTAATCTTCATCGGTTGTGAGTCCTTGCAAAGAGACTCTGAGTGATAGTATCTCGACCTCAATAGGTAGTACTGCTTCTATGTCATATATCAAGGAAAACTATGTTTCCCCTATAGGAATTTTGATACTAGTTCGATAGGCCCACAAATCTAGATTCAACTAGAGATGTCAATCCTTTCCTAACTTAGTCACTATCCTATGCAAGATTTTCAATATGTTTTTGCTGGATGCCTCACCCTTTCCATTCCCTTGAGAGTATATAGAGGAACAATGTTGGGTAATATTGAATTTTTCACACAATTCATCAATATCTTTGTTCTTGAATTGTCCCCCATTATCTGTTATAATAGAGGAAGGTATCCCATACTTGCATATGATCTAGTTCAGGATAAACATTGATACTTTCTTACCGGTTGCTTTGTTAAGCATGACTTCTTCGACCCACTTTATGAAGTACTCAGTGGTTGTAATGATGAATTTGTTTCCACTAGATGAGGAAGGATATATTTGACCTACCAAGTCAAAGGCCCATTGTTGGAATGACCAGTGTGTGTTAGCATGGATTAGGTCACCATGCAATTGGCATTTCTTGCAGGACTTGGCGAACTAAACCACATCTTTCTCCATGAAAGGCCAGTAGTACCCTACCCTTAGTATTTTCTTGGCCAACGAGAGACCATCCAAATGAGACCCACAAATACCTTTGTGGACTTCCTTTAGTGCACGTTAGACTCTTCACGTTCTAGACACCTAAGGAGAGTACCATCTAGACCTCGTCTATACAAGTCGTTAGTTATGATCAAGTAACGCAAGACATTTATTAGAAGGTTTCCCTTCTCATTTCTAGATAGGCCATTATGAATTATTTGGTCACGCAGGTAGGAGTATATCTGGTTGTATCGAGAAGATTTGGTGCCCAAAATTGAGCACACTATTTGGGATTAGGGAATCATAGGCTGGAAAAGGGAGTTCTTCCACCAGGAAGTCATAGCAGAACTGATGCTCTTCTAATTGTAACATTAAGGACAAAGTAGCCATGGCATTGATTTCTTTGTTCGCTTCTCTTGGGATTTGCTGAAAGGTGATAAAGACAAAGTACTTCTTTAGATCATCAACCATCCTCTTATAGGGTGTGTGATTTTCATCCTTAGTCTAGTATTGGTCGTTTCTCGGTTGATCACTAACTAAGAGTCTCCATAAAGTTGTAGTTCTGTGATTTTCCATTCGATAGCTAAATTTAGTCCATTTGTCAACGCTTCATTATACTAAGCTATATTGTTTGTGCAAGGAAAGATCATCTTTTATGCTTTAGGGAGTTCATCTCCTTTGGGCGTTATAGAAAGTACACCAGCTCTAGACCCTTGCTATGTGAATGAGCCATAGAAGAACATTTTCCATGGGTGCTCTATTAGATGTAGAATGACTTCATCGCAAAACTCTATGATTAGCGGTTTACTGTCTTGAAGAGGATCATCCGCTAGGTGGTCAGCAATGACTTGCCCCTTGATGGCCTTTTTGTTCCTTGTATTGAATGTTGAATTCACTGAGTATCATCACCCATTTTTCTAGTATGCTAGTCAAGGTTGCCTTACTTAATAAGTACTTTAAGGGATCAATCTTTGAAATCATCTTGACAAGGTGTGTGATCATGTAATGTCAAAGCTTTTGTGAAGCAAATACTACTGCTAGACAAGCATTTTTGATGATTATGTAATTGTGTTCATAGGAAACCATTGCTCTTCTTATGTAGTATATTTCTCTTTGCTTTACTGCTTCATCATGTTGTGCTAGTAAATCTCCAAGCGACATTGCCATAGCAGATATATATAGCGGGAGCAGTTTCCCTGAAAACAAGTAGATTTTCTAGGTACTCTTTGATATTTTGAAAGTGATTTTCACACCCCTCATCCCATTTGAATGTTACACCCTTATGTAGTGTCCTTGTAAATGGTTGATCTTTATCTGCGAGCTATGAGATGAATCTTCTGATTGACTGTAGCTTCCTTGTTAATGTTTTGATTTGGATGATATTTCTTGGTGGTTGCATTTCCATAATTGCTGTCACTTTTTCTAGATCGACCTAAATTCCTTTTGCTGAGACAATATACCCAAGGAGCTTGCCTGATGTTACACCAAAGGCACACTTTTTTTGGGTTTAACCTTAAGTTGAACTGTTCCATCCTGTCAAAAATTTTCTCTAAGTCGACTAGATGTGTAGTTCTTTTTGTTGATTTTGCCAAAGTGTCGTCGACGTAATCTTCCATATTCTTATGCATCATGTTGTGGAATATGGTCGTCATAACTCTCTGGTACATTTATCCTACATTTTTTAGATCAAAAGGAATAATTTTCCAACAGTTCGTTCCTTAAGCACACATAACAACTATCTTTTCCTAGTCCTTAGGTGATATTTTTATCTGATTATATCCTAAGAAGTCATCCATGAGAGAATACATCTTGTATCCTACTATGAGGTCCATAATCATGTCTATGTTGGGAAGTGGGAAATCATCTTTGGGGCAAGCTTTGTTTAAATCTCAGATGTCTGTGCAGATCCTGATTGATTTGTCAGTCTTAGAAACATGCATAATGTTTGAGATCCAGTTGGTGTATGCTATAGCTCTGATGAATTATGCTTTCAACAACTTTTCTAACTCATCTTTGACCAGCATTGTCACATGGGGATACATATTCCTAAGATTTTGTTTAACTAGTTTGATGCTAGGGGAAATAGATAAGTGATGCATTATTAAGTCAGTATCAAGTCCTAGCATGTTTGAGTAGGACCAAGCAAATTTGATCTTCTTTCTCATGAAAAATTGAGTGAACTCTTACTTCTCTTCTTCGGACAAGGACTGCACCAGATATATCAATTGGGGCAATTTTTTTGTTCCCAAATTGACTAGCTATATAGGTTCTATAAGCACTGAAGATCGCTCCTAAAAGTGATTAGGCAAGATATCAAGTTTCCCATCTTCTGGCGCCTCTGAGAGGTTTTCACCATTGGATACGTCATTTTTTTTACTATTTTAGGTTTTGACACTGCCACAAAGTGGTTTTCACCATCAAAACTCTTTTTTATTTTTTCTTTTTCTTTTTAAGACTGAGAAAATTGATATCCCCCTCTGTCATGTTCATGATCATTGCACTGGAGGAAGAGGTAAGAGGCTCAATAGCATTTAGGTAACAGGCTAAGGTATAGTCATTTTGGAAAGAAATTAGGTTTATAGTCTCGTTTGGATTCCACTCAATAAGTTCGGGGTGTATTAAGGACAGAGAGCCAGTAGGTTCTAAAGATAGCACCATGTTATCATGATCAAGGTTTTCAACTGGTAAGAAAAGATCTATTACGGTACTCTCTGAAGGACTACCTAGGCCATGAAGCATCCTAATGTCACTATCAGAGTTGTTGTTAGTATTTTGTGAATCTAACCCATTTGATCTAATGCTAGAATTTTAATTCTCCTCCCGAGTAGTCATTCACTCCATAAAAGTTCTTATAGGAATAATCTCAATTCTTGATGTGGATATAGTTCCAGTATTGATGTTCCTGCCATTAGCTCCAAAGTTCCCATTTATCTTTTGGGAAAGGACTATTGTCTGGGTAGCATTGGAACTTTCCCCTTGTTTAAATTGAGGTGCATATTTATGGATGACATCAATCTCAATATCTACTATGACATGTGAGAGGGAATCTCATTCGTACTCATTAGAGTTGTTTCCATAGAATGAGGCATATCTAGTACATGAGTAGGGGTGACTGGTTGCCTCCAGTTAGGATGTCTTCCTTCTAGGTCATTAACTGTACCTTGACTGAACTCGTACTCATGAGAATCAGTCTTACTATCATCAGATATACCTAGGCACTATGCTATGGTCATGAAAACTCCTCTGTCCTCACTTGATCTTCCCTCTCCTTCTTGGTCATCTTCACCTTCTTGCGTTACTACTTTTTCTTCAGCTCCCTATATGGATGTGGGATGGGGTGAAGATATCTCTATTGCTTTCACTCTTGTGTCCATGAAGTGAGGTAAATCAAGTATATGAGAAATAGTAACTAGTTGCCCCCATTTAGGGTGTCTTTCCTTAGTTTTCACCTTGTTGTCCTAGTCCTATCTTGTCTTCAAGTGAATTACTTTGTTGTTGTTGGCCTACCACTTCCTCTTCAATCAATGTATTCTCTTCCTATAATTGTTGGGATGTCGATCTATTTGGTTCCAAGAGGGCTCTGGATTGATGTGGAATATAAAGTTCTCCTTGGTAGAGTGGATTCTTTGTTTGTATATGTAACAACCTTTCAAAAGATAAATGTGTAATCTTTGCTTCCTCTTCAGTCTCATCATCATAATCCTCTATTTGATTGCATATAGGATCATTTCTAGAGGAAGGGTTGGGTTTTTTCTCACAGTATCCTAACCCTGTTTTATCTGTTGGGCTCCAGAACTCGGTGTGTATGAGCTCTAGCACTCCTTTATTTTTTCCTAGGGATCCTTTCTCTTTATACCCCACTTGTTTCATGAGTCCATATCCCTTTCCATACTTCTACATGGAGATCTCAACATGTTTGACTTCTTGATCATGCTCTTCTTCTCTGTAAAGCCACACAAGAACAAGTTTTTCTTCATTTTCCTCTGAAAGAGAAACATGAGCTTTCACCATACCAGCCCCTTCATGTATTGTTAATGTCTAGGCATTATAAGGATTGAATGAAGATGAGGGCCTTCCATAGGACGTGGGGGATGTAGGGAGATTGGCCATAGATGACAAGGGATGCAATTGATATTCTCCCATTGCAGTGTCTTTAATTTTCTATTTCTCTTCAAAGTTCCTCGAGAGTGCTGCTTTGGAATTCTCAACCTCTTGTTCATTAGAGGCTTCCTTGTTATGGGGGACCATACTGTCAACTTGTTTCAAATTGTTGCAAGAGTAGGTGTTATCGGTCGAGATAGAAACCTCCACTCCATTGTGTGGAAACTTCACACATTGATGATGTGTTGAGGGGAAATTCTGCATGTGATGGATCCAAGGTCTCCCTAACAAGATGTTGTATTCCAGAGGTAAATCTAACACTTGGCAGGTTATGTCTCTCTCAATTGGTCTGACCCTAATAAGCAACACAACTAATGCCTTTGATGACCTCTCTTCTTCATCATATACCTTTATGGTTATTTTCCTCCTGGGATCTATAGTGTGTTCTAAGAAACCCAATGATGTCACAAGTTTTAGGGTACAAATATTCAAACTGGCACCTGCATCTATCAAGATGCGCTTGACTCTATGCTTGTGGATCAAAACTTCTATATGTAAGGGTTGATTATGTGGATGATTTAGTGACTTATCATCTTCTTCTAAGAAGGATAGGTATTGAGGCAAGGTCAAGTGGCCCACTATCGTTTGGAATTGATCAACATTGAGGTCCTTTGGTACAATTGTTTCTAGAAGGGTAGTTTTGAGAATCTCCTTATGTGACGGTGAGATTTTAAGAAACTCCAGAATGGAAATTTGAGCAGGGGTTCTTTGTATCTTACCAAACAAGTTGTAATTTTTAACTTGGATTGACAAAACCAATTGCTTTGATGTCGAGGGATTTGTAGTTGATGCAAAGGGTTGTTTAGATGAGGAGGCTACTCCCTTAAGAGTGACCTTATATTGATTCCTTCTTATAGCATTGATAGATTCAAACTCCTTCTTGTCTTTGATGATGATTACGTTGACTGATTGATTGCATGGTTCGAGCATGTGGATCACATTGTCATTATTAACATAGGTGTAATTTACCTTGTCTTTTTTATTCTTTGACGATTCCCCTTGTTCATAAAAGGGTAGAGGTTGCTTAAAAGCTTTGTGATCATTGTCTGAATGATGTCCATCAACTATGATGATTTCATTATCAATCAAGTCTTATATGATGTGATTTAATTTCAAGCATTCATTAGTCAAATGTCCCTTGTTTTTGTGATATTCACAAAAGTGATTATCATTCCACCATTTGGGTTTGATTTCTATTTCACAAGGCTTTTTTTGATGAATAGTGCCTTTTCTATTAAAAAAATATTAAAGTTACATATCCACAAAAAAGGGGCCGGGGGATATAGAAATCACCCCACAGAGTTCACACGGCAAAGCCAGAAACGAAGACTATTCATGAAAAAAACATAAAGCCATTAGGCAGCAAGAGCAGTAGCAGAAGGTGGAGGATCTTTATCATCCGA
>MU224002.1:1772752-1792602 GCA_018584345.1 Thuja plicata
TTGATCTTGTGTTCTGCCGATTGACACTGATAACAGGTGTTGGGCAGATTCAAATAAAGCACCTTTTGAGAGATGGTGAGGGCACCAATCTGAATTTCAACAGTGTCCTTGAGGTCCCTGGAAAGGTCGACCTCAACACAGACCCACTTTTAGGGACAGGCATTGGAAAATTTGTCATGCTCCATGACAATGACTTTGCCGAGGGTTTTAGCAATAGACTCAATAAACGGCCAGCATGGCAAAGGGAGGCGAGGGAACTCGACCCAAACTGGAACCATAAGTTTTTTTTCGTCCGAGACAGTAAATTCTCGAGACCATTTTTGAAAAACTAACAGGGAGGACCTAAGAGTCCAGGGTCCACAGTTAAAAACCGCTTCCGCCTGAGAAGGGTTAGCAAATCGAAAAAGGAAAAAACCTTTGGTAAGGTTTTGCACACCATCAAGACGGACCCCATGCGGGGTCCAGCTCTTGTTGACCCAATCCTTGAGGATACTTTCAGGAGGAGTACGACCCACAAAATATCTAATCAACGTATATTTTTCTAACCATTCACAAGCATAATCAAATTCCTGTGGATTAAGAACAATATCAGGGTTACCTCGTGAAAGACCTTCGGGACAAACTTGTGGGGACGTTTGTTCAGAGGAGGCACCATGGCTGTCCAAAGCTTCAACTTGCGCACCAGCAGCAACTGCTGGGCCGAAGTTGGCCGGAGCCATAATAAAGGCTAACCCTAATGCAAAAGGGATCCCGCAATAAATGCGATTTGACAGATGGATGGCTCAGAGCAGAAACACAGACAGTACGCCGTACGCATGAAACCCTGTTCACAAGGCTTTGAGTTTGGTATCGTGATGATTTTATTAGCCAACAAATTCTTTAATGCAACTTCAAGGGGTTCTCCTAGAGGAGTAACATTACGCTTGGGCTTGGGTATCCATGGAGCTTTGTCCTTCTGTGTGTCTTGGTTATTCTTTGATGTTGATGAAACATTCACATTGTTCTTAGCATCCTAGATGCTACTAGATAGATTGAATATTGGTTCCTTGGGCTTGAAATTAGATGAATCAACCACTTCATCATTGACCACATTCTTGTTCTTGTTCGAGTATATGGGTATGTGCAAGATCATGAGGGGCCAAAAAGTAGCGATGTGAAAAAAATACACTTTTCACTTGTCCAAAAGCGCATGAAAACATTTGTTGACTTTTTAGTAGGCTTGGGTGTCAGTACACCTGGGAAAACCTGACACCAAAGCACAAGCCTAATCGGGTACCCAAAAATATCGGGTACCCGAAACCTGTGGCATAAATCAAAACCCGCGAGCCGTTTTCCTCATTTCTCTCATTGTTTTAGGATTGGAAAACGAATCTATATATCCTATACTTGATTTTTTTGGGTACCTGATTTCTCTAACAACAAATTTGACTCCGCAGTATATACGATAAGTAAATTCTTGGTATATTTTGATTAATTTATTTCATTTTGATGTTAAATGAAGTTTTTTTGGTTGAAATAGGGTTTTGTATTTATTTTTTTAATAATATATGAAATCAAATTGAAATTTATATTTATTTTTTATTTAATCAAGACATGGATGACAATAATGAAGAAAATAACCCTCCCCCACCAAATAACGATCCCCAAAATAATCCAGAACCTCTTTAAAACCCTCGATCTTTAGAGGATTTGATACAAGATAATTTGAACACTATACAGGGGTTCCAAAACACATATCAAAATATACCTACATTAGGTCCCATGCTTGCCACCCTAAATACTATTGTTGAAAACATTAACACACTTACGCAGCAACATTATGCTGCTCTTCATTAGCGTGATGATTTGCATGCCCAATTTGATGACAGGCTTGACCATGATGGGGTTGCATCCCTTAATATAACAAAAGAAGATATATCCTCCCTTTTTGTGAATCCTAAAACTGGATTAAAATTTGACCCCAAAAATCCCAAATTATCAATTAAATGGTGCACAAACAATGCAATGTGTACACAGTATTGGGATCGTTGGTGGATGGTTTTTGATAAACCACCCCATAGAAATTTGGAGCTCCCTTTCTATTTTATAAAAAAATTGTATGCTGAGTTTGTGCTTGGTCACAATGTAAATTATTGGAGCATGAGACCCAACATGGGCATAGGCGGAGGAGCTCCTCAGACTAGACCATTAGCCCAGTGCAAAAAGGCCACTACCTTTGCCCCCACTAATGTCGCACCCCCTCCTTCAGTGCAACATCCCGATATCATTGCAGAGGGTGCCTCACAGAGTATTAGGGCCATTCACATGCTAAGTGATCAGTTGATTGGGCAAACCAGGTCATTATTGCCTCCTGGTGTGGATGATGTTGGCGCATTGACATCTAGCAGCATTTCACATGTATGTGTGCCCCATAATTGCATTATGTGCAATAATTTTTGCCTCAGAACACTTACTGATGATGATACATATCAATATGTTATAGATGAGGAGGATACATGAGGTGCAGATATAGAGGCTGCAGCACCTAATGGAGCATCTGCGTCTGATGAGAGTGTCGAGGGGTACGCAAAGCCATGGAGTCCTATTGATACGGTAAGAGTAAACATTATAAATAAATTTTTCACATGAATTATTTAATTTAAAAATAATTTATTTATTTAGAATAGTTTTAATGACTGCATGCACTTATGTATATATATTTGGTCCATTTATATTTAGTCGATGACAGAGGAGGAGTTGAGACAGGTGGATGACTCCACAATTTTGGCCATTTCATTTGGCCTTGACACCTATACGGTATATTATAAATTATATACCCATTAATTTTTTTTATATCATTTGGTGTACATGCTTAAATCTCTATCAATTAGAGCAATAAAATCCATACATCTACTAATATATTGTCATCTTATTTTACTCTTATAGGTATCAGCTGATGTTAGTGGGGGGCACGAGGGGGTTCCTTCTTCATGTGTCGACAAAGGAAAGGTAATTAATTTTCTAAGATTAATTATGCATGCATATGTATGTCACTTGTGTGTAGTAATAAATATTTTACATGCACTTTATTGTATAGGGTGTGGTTCTTGACGATGTCCTGACACAGGTTCGGGAGCCTATGCTGACAGGCATCTCGATTCGGAGTGATAGCTTGATTGTACGTAGATTTACATATTTTTATTTATATTTTGTAACCAGGGTTGTTATGATGAAGTACACTTATATATAATTTACTATCTGTTTTACTCTCATAGGTTACTCCCAGTGTGAGGGAGGCCCCACAAGAATCTTTCATATCTTTGTTGACCCAGCCCACTATTCCAGAGGAGAGATCGGTGGACGTAAGTTTTAATTTTAGTTCAATAAATTTGTAATTTTATTATGCTATCATCATATTTTGTAAATTTATTACTCTATGTTGCACCTTGGGCCCCTGCACCACTCTACTAATCTCATTATCGCAAATATATATTTATAGGTCGGAGTGGATATTGGTGGCATTGTCCCTTTGCTCCCAAAGGCTTATGTTAGGATACCTGATCATGGTAGGTGATCAAGAGGCCAGGTACATATGTTTGTATTCAGTTATAATTTATAATTAAATTAGTGTTTGAATTATGAATTAATATATGTATAAATCATATAAACTAAGCAATCCAACTTGGGATTGAACTCATTTTTGATGCAGGATCAATCAAAGCCAAATAGTTCTTCAAAGAGGCAACATTTTGATGAGCCCCCTAGGACATATGATGTAATTTTATTTGTGGTCATTTAGAGATTCCACTTGACACATTTTGAGATGGCATATATGCCACATTGTACACCTTGAAACATTAATTTTGTAGACATTTTGAAATGACATGTGCCATATTTGTATATGGAGATACTTTTGATACTTTCTATATATATATATATATATAACATTTTCATTTTTATGTTATATTTGTATCATCGTTTATATACACATTTATTATTCATGTATATGGAATTGAATGGTGAAGTTATATCTTGACTATGATTATGATTCTTATATATTGAAGTTATATTTTATTATCATTATGATTTAAATTATATCTTGTTGAAGTTATATGTCAATTCTTTTGAATTTGTTATAATAGACATGTAATAAATTACCGAGATCACTCAAATTCTCCTTTGTTTTGTAACAATACCCAAATCCTTCCTTCAATAGTACACCAACTTCTAGACTATTTTGGGTTGTTTTCTCCAAAAAGTTCAGTAGCGACTGTTTTTGGTTGTTTTCTCTAAAAATTTCCAAAAGACTTCCAAAACTAATAAGTGTTTTAGATACCCTTTATCAAGTTATAAAACATATATCAAACTCAACCCACATTGTTTTGTAACATCATGCTCAAAATTTGTTGTCCTCAGTCACGTACCTTGACGACACTTGGGTTGAGTGTGGTCGTGAGAATTCCACTGACTCCATGGGTGTAATGGGTTTGTCACTGGCATTTACCCAGCCAACCAGAGCCAATGGAATAGATGGTTCAATGCCAGGATAAATAGTTTGAAAGATATACTACGGAGCTACTTTCAACTAACCCTCACTACAAGTTTTGGCACCGACTAAGATTGCCTTGCCAAATAGAAATGAAGTCAAATCAACCAAAATTGGGAGAGGTTTTTCTAGACCTCAGAAACATGATCTTTTAGCCCTTGACAGTTTGTCAATACCTCTCATGAAGTCCGAGATACAAGCCTTGGAAGATTGCTGCCCAATCATGCTTAGTGCACCTTGGGGACACTGGGTCGAGCATGGTTGTGAGCGTTCTAGTGACTCTGTGGGTGGAATGGGTTTTTCACTAGCATTTACCTGGCAACCCAAAGCTGATGGAATAGATGGCTCGATGCCAGGATGAACATTTTGAAAGATACACTAAAGAGCTACTTTCAACTAACCCTTACTACAAGTTTTGGCATCGACTGAGATTGCCTTTCCAAACGCAAACGAAGTCAAATAGCCCAAAACTAGGAGAGGTTTTTGTAGACCTTGACAACATGATCTCATAGCCCTTGATGGTTTTTTGATACCTCTCACGAAGTCTGAGATACGAGTTTTGGAAGATCGCTTCCCAATCGTGCTTAGTGCACCTTGGGGACACTTGGGTCGAGCGTGGTCGCAAGCGTTCCAGTGACTCCGTGGGTGGAATGGGTTTGTCACTGGAATTTACCTAGCCAATCAGAGCCTATAGAATAGATGGTTTGATGCCAGGACAGACAATTTGAAAGATACACTACGGAGCTACTTTCAACTTACCCTCACTGCAAGTTTTGGCATCGACTGAGATTGCCTTGCCAAATGCAAACGAAGTCGAATCACCAAAAAATAAGAGAGGTTGTTGTATACCTCAAAAAAATGATCGACTAGCCCCTGATATTTTATTGATACATCTCACAAGGTCAAAGATCAAATCCTTGTAAGATCACTTCCCAATTGTGCTTAGTGCACCTTGGGGACACTTGGGTCGAGCATGGTCGCGAGCATTCCAGTGACTCCGTGGGTGGAATGGGGTTGTCAATAGTGTTAAACCAGCCAACCAGAGCTGATGGAGCAGACGCTTCGATGCCAGGACAGACGGTTTGAAACATACACTACGGAGATACTTTCAACTGACCCTCGCTGCAAATTTTGGCGTTGACTGAGATTGCCTTGCAAAATGAAAACGAAGTCAAATCGCCCAAAAATGAGAGAGTTTGTTGTAGACCTCAGAAATAGGATCACATAGGCCTTGACAGTTTGTCGATACCTCTCACGAGATGCGAGATACGAGCCTTGTAAGATCGCTACCCAATCGTGCTTAGTGCGCCTTGGGGACACTTGGGTCAAGCATGGTCGCGAGCATTCCTGTGACTCCATGGGTGGAATGGGATTGTCACTAGCATTTAACTGGCCAACCAGAGCCGATGGAGTAGACAATTCGATGCCAGGACAAACGGTTTGAAAGATACACTACATAGCTACTTTCGACTGACCCTCATTGCAAGGTTTGGCATCAACTGAGATTGCCTTTCCAAATGCAAATGAAGTTGAATCGCCCAAAACTAAGAGAGGTTTTTTTAGAACTCAGAAACATAATCACGTAGCCCATGATGGTTTGTTGATACCTCTCACGTGGTCTGAGATACAAGCCTTGGAAGATCGCTTCCCAATCATGCTTAGTGCACCTTGGGGACACTTGGGTCGAGCGTGGTCGCAAGTGTTCTAGTTACTCCTTGGGTGGAATGAGGTTTTCACTAGTGTTTACCCAACCAATCAGAGCTGATGGAGTAGACACTTCGATGCCAGGATGGACGGTTTGAAAGATACACTACGAAACTACTTTCAACGGACCCTCACTGCAAGTTTTGACATCGAATGAGATTTCCTTGCCAAATGCAAACAAAGTTGAATCGCTCAAAAATGAGAGAACATGTTGTAGACCTCAGAAACATGATCTTGTAGCCCCTGACTATTTTTTGATACCTCTCACGAGGTCTGAGATACGAGCCTTGGAAGATTTCTACCCAATCGTGCTTAGTGCACCTTGGGGACACTTGGGTCGAGCATGGTCGCGAGTGTTCCATTGACTCTGTGGGTGGAATAGGGTTGTCACTAACATTTACCTAGCCAACTAGAGAAAATGGAGCAGATGCTTTGATGCCAGGATGGATGGTTTGAAAGATACACTACGGAGCTACTTTCAACTGACGCTCACTATAAGTTTTGGCATCGACTGAGATTGCCTTGCCAAATGCAAACGAAGTCAAATCGCCCAAAACCAAGAGAGTTTGTTTTATACCTCGGCAACACAATCCTGTAGCCCTTGAAAGTTTGTCGATACCTCTCACGAGGTCTGATATACGAGCCTTGGAAGATTGCTGCCCAATCATGCTTAGTGCACCTTGAGGACACTTGGGTCGAGCGTGGTCGCGAGTGTTCTAGTGACTCCGTGGGTGGAACGGAGCTGTCACTAGCATTTACCTGGCCAAATGGAGCTGATGGAGCAGACTCTTCGATGCCAGGATGGACGGTTTGAAAGATACACTACAGAGCTACTTTCAACTTACCCTCACTGCAAGTTTTGGCATCTACTAAGATTGCCTTGCCAAATGAAAATGAAGTTGAATCACCAAAAACTAAGAGAGGTTGTTGTAGACCTCAACAACACAATCTTGTAGCCCCTAACGGTTAGTCGACACCTCTCACGAGGTCCGATATACGAGCCTTAGAAGATGGCTGCCTAATCATACTTAGTGCACCTTGGGGACACTTGGGTCGAGCGTGGTCACAAGCGTTCCAGTGACTCCATGGGTGGAACGGGGTTGTCACTGGCATTTACCCAGCCAACCGGAGCCGATGGAGCAGACTCTTTGATGCCAGGATGGATGATTTGAAAGATACACTACGGAGATACTTTCAACTGGCCCTCACTGCACAGTGAATCATTTACATCTATCATGTATGTATCCATCTGTACTTATGATGCAAAGGCTTGGAGAACTCCACAAATTGGACAACAAGTCTCCATACCTTTTTAAAACAATCCTAAGGTCTCACCATGTACCCAAGGGATTCCACTTGCTCCAAGAGGTCAAATGACTTCAAAATGACACAAGGCTAACCACAAGACTTCCTAGGGTCCCAAAAACCTCCAAACAACTTGTCTTGACAGGTTACAAATGCATAATCTGTGACTTTCAAAGACCAGTCAACACCTATTGATGAAAATAATATCCTTAAAGCATTAGAAACAACAATCAAACTTGTAAGAATTCAAACCATGCAAATGACATAAGTAAATAATTAAAAATTACGAGTTTTCATTGCCACTTATGAGAAAATATATACTTAGATCCCTTGTTGGCATTATTGGCCACCCATACATTATTTTGGTCCTAAGTCCTTATCAAGAATTCTAGGACATTTGACTTTTAAATCAAATTGATTGTTACAAATTTCCATTATAGGCTTCAAAAGATCTCAATTAACCATTAAGGATTCTTTTGTCCTTCTATCTCTAATTGGATCCATGGTGACCCTAGGTGTCTTCATAGGTGCTCCTACACAAGTTACAATCCACATACAAAACCAATTTTATTGACTCAAAATAGAATCTAAGAAAGATGAAATTAATGTATTGAATTTAAGCTTAATGAACTTAGAAAACCTTGCACTAAGTTAACTTATTACCTAGTAAAGTGTTCCTGAAGGGTCATCTCTTTGCTTCAGGGTCTCCAATGGTGATTCATGATCATCAGTACTAATAGTCCAAATTTTTTTTTATCTTTGGTTTTCCTTGATGCTCTGACAACTTGACAGTTGTTTCTATAACAAGGTGTGAATACATGAGAATAGTTTTGTGCTTCTCATAGTCTTCAAATGTAGGAATTCCATTATTTCTAACCATGTATGTTCACAACCATGTTCTCGCAACAACAACTGAACTAGTAGGATACATAAACCCATCACCATCTGTCATCAGTTGTACAAGCTTCTGTTTACCTCGTACACAACATGCTAATCAATAATTTGAGCTCTCATCATTCCCCTGCGGTGCAACCAATGCAAAAACATCTCATGGCTGCAGAAGATCTAAAAGATGGTCATACTAAAATGACGTGTCCATGTGATCATTTATTATAGAGGGTGTTAAAGATAAAGGAGTTAGATATTGTGGAACCCATGTATCCACCCACTCACTTGACTCACAATGATCCCAATCATACTGAAAACACATGGGGCAAAAACAAGCCAACTCTCGTGTCCAAATGGTCCATGTACTATTATTAGAGCTTCATAATGAATGCATTTTTGAAGAGTCTCTCACTGTTTGACAATCCAATCTATCTCCTATAGTTCCCTCCTCAACCAACCAAAAGAATCTATGCACTCTAGGATCAAGAGTCCCCCCTGTGACAATGCTAAAGTACACCAATCATCAATAGAATGAGCATCAAGAAGTACAATGCCTGAAATCCTCAATTGCTCATTAACTAGAGCTCTCTTCACACACACACCTGCTCTATCATGCTCCCCTTTCCCATGCCTTGACTCAAAAAATTCCAAATATGAGGTACACCTCTCTCCACATGCATTATACACAACCAATAAAACATTCTGGCATTCTTAAATTGACCCATGCAATTATCTGACCAGATGAGATGCCTATCCATAGCAATATCATTTTCCTGCAAGAAGTCAAAATAGTTCTGGAAAAAATGTTGGAAAAAATCATGAGAGTGAGACCTATCATTGCTCATATAAAGATGGTACTCTCTGATTATCTTCCGCTCATCTTTTGTGCTATCAGGGGAATGTCTATATGTGATGTGTATAAAAATAGCAACCTGAATGGAATTTTAATATTGAGCTTGAGTCTCGTTTTGGGGCTACAATGTATAGTTCTCTGAAAATTCTACAAGGGATATAATAGTTCCAATGGGGAAAGTGTCCTTACACGTCCTGAATTGTTGATCCAACCATTGAGACCTATGACTATGCCTTGCATACTTGTAAAAAATATTTGTCTTGAAATCTGAAATAAAATCAGCAACATTGTATTCTTTTGCAACTAACTCACATCTAGAGCCTTCACCTCCACTCTTCAATGTATATTTCACTGTTTCATATACCTTTTTTTGGACAAGTGTCTTTCCAAAACTGTGTTCCAAACCCTCATGAAAACATGTCCTAAACTTGGACAAGCCACCACATTCTGAGCACTTGGCATTTAAGCAATCTTTTTTATACAATAAACAACCATCATCTCTACGACATAAAAATTGATCTAGCAAGTCTCTTGATGATTTGGGAAGACCACTTGCACCACAATCCTCTAGCATTTCATTAGTATGCATAGTAGAAATAACAAATTGTAATAGTTCATGATGCATTGAAAACTCAACATGATATTTGCAACATGTATTCTGAATCTTAAAGGGTACACAATAAAATGGCTTCACGGATTCAAAAGAACCTTGTGATATTTTCAATGTTGGATGTGTCTCACAAAATTTTTTATACAACATTGTTTGACTTACCTCCATAAATTTTTTAGGATGTGGAGTGCGGTCTCAATTGCCAAATCTCAACTTCAAGACATCCTTCACATTTGGTGACACTCTTGAGTTAGCATGCCAAAATTGTTGAATTTCATCCTTGAAAACATATGTTAGCTTCTTATCAAAATGTGGAAGTCTCCCACCATAAGCCCATGTATCAATTTGAAGCGGATCATGAAGTCTTTCTCTTCTTACAAGTGCTCTATCCAAAGTTTCACGGTCTATATTGAAGTCAACACAAGTTTGTCTCATCAAACGAGCCTTTCTCAATTGATGACTTACTAAGGAGGTTGTAATAACCCTCCGAGAAACTCTCTTGTCTTTTTCTCTACTAGTCTTCCCAATGGTATTGAGAGCATTGAAAAGATTCTTCACAACAATGACATTTCTCTCCATTTTCTTGTTCACACGAATCTTCAATTTTACAAGCACAGGTCTCATCTTTTGCATCTTTAACAACTGCACAAAAATTTGACATTGCTCAACCAATGTCTTGTTTCAAAAAAATTAATCATAAAGTCATGAAGCCCACAACCTAACAGTTCTATTTGATCTCTTTCCTTCCCAATTATTCATAATGTTCTCCTCAATTTAAATTAACCATTTAGGCGTTCTTGAAAGCCTCGAATTTGAAGTTTGATTATCTTTATTGCAAGGGACTTCATTTCACATATAATTTGGAGATGTGTAACGTTCATGTGGTTCTTGTGCAACATTTTCATTCCCCAAGTCTACATTTTCAATCTCCATCTGTACATTTTCATCTTCATTCCATTCATTGCCATTCCCCAAGTCTACATTTTCATTCTCCATCTCTACATTTTCATCTTCACTCCGTACATTGTTATTCACAAAATTAATTTCCATATTATTTTCAAATTCAACATCCTCTTCACTTGCAACTACATTTATGGGGTCACTGTGATTAATGTTTAACATACTTTTTCTCTTTCTTCGATAATTTTCCCTATCTTTTTCCCTACATGCTTGAATTTCTTCATCCATCACCTTCCTCTTCCATTTGTACTTTCGAAGGCTGCTGCTTCCCATCGTGAGACCTCAAGTTGACAAAAAACAACTTAAATTAACTAACTTTCAAAAAATGAGCCCCAAATCACTTTTTTTTTTTTCTGCAACACGTCTAAAACCCGTGAAACAAGTCTGAAATCTCACGATTCTCTGGTCTGTGGGGGCAGGGAATATTTTGGTAAAAGTTACACCAGTCTATAATCGAGTACCTGATATTTTTTGGGTACCCGAAAAAAAGGTGGGACTAAATGAAATAATTCAACATTTACATATAAAAGGAGGTTTAATATGTAAATATATTTTAATACATTTACACATATTTTAATAGGTTTAATACGTTTACATATATTTTAATATTTTATTATATAAATTGTATTATGTATTATATATAATATTTTATATTTTTTTTGGTCGGTAATAGTTTTGTTTTATTAATATTTAAAGAGAAAGTTTACAATATATATGCTATTACAATATTTTAATAGCTGCCCATTACAATATGTAAAATTTATCCCCCCTTAGCCCAAAAAAGGAAAACATTCCTTTTGCACCATTACACATGACACCACCATTACAAAATTTTCAAAACAGAGCTACCTAGTTTTTTGATAGACTTCATCCACATTGAAACCCCCAAAAAATGATCCTCCAAACCAGTGCGGTTGGCATTCTTCCTGTTCTTCATCGATATCATAGGAGCCAGGTGAGCCCTCCTGTCCCTTAAAACTACAGTATAGTTATCCTTTATCTTCGCACATGCTTTCAAACCACCCTAGACGCCATATTCAAAAAATACACTACCTTTGCAGTTCAAAAATTTATGTTATGTGAGCCATCTTTGTTAAAACCAAACATCACAAAAGAGTTCCATCTTCCCATCATTCAGTGTCTTAGAGAAAATCTCCTTGCATCATCCGTCAATTTCGAGTTCGCTGAGTTCTCCCTCTTCTTGGGAAGATAATTAGAACCACCGACCGTGGGTTTAGGGCATTGTGGTTCCAATCCTGTTGCATATCCCTCAAATAGTTTCTCTTCTCTTCTCCCTCTGGCCATTGTAAGAAGGGTCGAATGCCTTTATTTATGCCCTCCTCTTCATTCTGATAACATTCACTGAAGTTGAATGCCCAACCCGAATGTGCCCACTCTAACAGGTGGTCTGAATTCAGAGTGAGATCATCTACGAAAAGGGAATTCATCACCCACTTAACAGTCCTTTCATGTTTGCCCAACTCAAGCCCCCACGCCATAATCATAGCTGCTATGTCCACCTATAAATTCTATCTGTCTAAATTTTCATGAAAATATGGCCCGAGGGTTTGTTGAAATGCTTCCACAATCTCTGGTGTTGGACACTTTATTAGGAGCTTAACTCTATGGTCCTCCACCGGGCCAAAAATGCACTTCTGTTGCCATTTTGTGGTGAAAGTAAAGCAGGGTTCCATCTTGAAAACTTTCTATTTCACCGTAAGCCTGAGATTTTATCTTCGAGTCGTTCTGTTGAAAGCATTTTGAGCGGGGCACCACCTTATATTTTTCCAATCCTCATTGATTTGCATTCAATGCGCAAAGTCCATAATGAGATTGGCATGTGTGATGACAGATTACACACATTTCATCACCCGCGATAAGACATTCTCTGCCATCATGTAATCATTATCTAACACTCCTTTAATAAAATGAACCAACTTGCCATTCGTGTATTGCCAAGTAAATCTCCTTCACGATTCTCCCTGCCTCGGCCTTTTATTAATGAGTGAAATATTTGAGAAACGACTGCAAGCCACAATAATGGCTTTTATTTTTTAAACATTAACTTTCTGTTGGGGGCATCTCCTCTATCCATAACTCATTAATTACTGAGATGTCAAGGGCTTGTTTGGAAATCATATCAGCTTCCATATTACCTTCTCTCCTAATGTGAGTGACCTAGAATCCTCAAAGGTTTTGAGGATGTTAATAATAGGGTCAATATATTTTTCAAGGTGCCAGGCTCTTAGAGATAACTGGGAGATTGCCTGCACTATTAATAGTGAATCTCCTTCTAAGTGCAATTTTTTAACTCCCTTGATTTGTGCCATTTGGACTGCTAGTAGATCTGCTTGGCCTTCAGCCATATTATTTGTTCCATTCGAACATATTTTGGCCACCTTTAAAGAGGTCTTTCCCTGCACATTTTTGAAGATAACCCCTACACCACTAGATCCTGGGTTGTATCTTACAGCCCCATCAAAATTATCTTTTATCTAGCCTTCCTCTGGGGGCTCCCATTAAATCTGCACTATCTTCTTTGACCTTCTATTTGTTACTAGAGCTCCAGCTGGTGAGCTGAATCTTACCCCTGGCCAGTTCATTTGAATCAACCGGTCCTCATTTGTGTAGGGGATTTTAAAAAACTGTCTTCTTGTTGCCGAGGTGCTTACAACCTGTTCAATGGAATGTT
The DNA here is from genome assembly GCA_018584345.1 of Thuja plicata. NCBI lineage: Eukaryota > Viridiplantae > Streptophyta > Pinopsida > Cupressales > Cupressaceae > Thuja > Thuja plicata. Next base: position 1,786,290 of record MU224002.1, read on the forward strand.
GTAATGTGCTATGAAATCTATCCACAGATTCCTTCTCCCCTCAAAAGAGCCTTCTATTTCTCTCTTTCCATATCTACCGTACTACCATGGAAGGAACATTCCTCCATATGTTTGATAAGGTGGATTTATTATTCTCCCTGGGCCATCCTACAAAAAGATCAAAAATAGTGTTAGCTCATGGACTTAACCACCTAAGTTTATTCTGGACAAAGTTCCAGTAGTTAGCTGCAAAGTCACAATTTAGCATCATGTGGTCCAAGGATTCTTCATTGTTTACACAAAGTTCACATTGGGTTGGTCCATTAAAACCCAATTTTTCCCTCCTTTCACAAGTCAGAATTCTCCCTTTACATACCAACCATGCAAACACACCTGCCTTAGGTAGAATATCTTTACTCCAGCAAATATCCTTTGAAGGAAACTATGGTTCAGCCACATTTTCCAGCAGCTTGAAACCTCTTTTAACTGAATATTCTCCTGAGAGTGAACCGCACCACCTAATATTATCTTGCTTTTCTGTTAATGTAATCTCCCTGCTCTTGAGGAGTTTCATTAGTTTGCTTCTCTATTCTTCAGAACAATCCATCCCATCCAAACTCTTCCAGCACCATTTCACTCCTTCCCTTGTTCTTTTTTCTTCCAAGTAATCTTTTACCTTATTACCCCAGATCATTTTTAGATGGGTTTTTAATTCCAGCAACTCTCAGTGCATCTCTAAAGCCTCATGTCCATCCCAAGAATCCTCCCAAAAGAGGGCTAAGTTACCATCTATGAGTTGCCAAGTAATGTGATCAGTAATAATTGGACGACATGCTAGCATGAAGTTCCAATTTGTTGAGCCCCAAGGGGGGTCCTTAATAGTCAAGATCCTCGCACAATCCTGTGAGTCTAAATATTTGGTTTGCAGTATTCTTGCCCAATAGAGATTGTTGTGCCTATATAGATTCTAGATAAGTTTTGCCCCGAGAGCCTTATTCATAATTTGCCAATTTTGGATCCCTACTCCACCGTGGTCCTTTGGTTTGCATATTTTCTCCCATGCCACCAATGGGATTTTATCCTCCTCCTTGGCTCCACACCAAAAAAACCTACGCATTTTTGCACTTAAAATCTTTACCACCTTTTTAGGCACCTCCATACATATCATTGAATACACAGGCATGAAAGATATCACTGTTTGGAGCATCAAAATTCTACCTATAGATGAAATCCCTCTACTCTTCCATCCATCCATTTTCTTTAAACATTTCTCTGTCAGATCTTTCTAGAAATCCACTTTGTTTCTTCCTTTAAAGAGGGGGATACTGAGATATTTTCTTGGTAACAACTCAGCTTTCATTCCCAGAATGTTGCTAATCTTAACTTGTAAGTGTAAAGGGGTATTGAAGAAAAAGATCTCTGATTTTCTCCAATTAATCATCTGTCTAGAAGATTTCCCATATATATCAAGGGTATCCTTCATGATTTTTGCCTCTTGTTCCATGGCTTCACCCCCTAAGAAGGTGTCATCCACAAACTGGATATGGGAAAGGGCTTCCACTCCTTCTGCTATCTGAATGCCCTTCCAAAATCCATTAACCCTTTTCCTTGTAATCAGTCTTCCCAAAGCCTCTACCATAATTATGAAGAGAAAGGGGGAGAGGGGATCCCCCTATCTTATGCCTTTATCTTGTGCAAAGAAGCCTTATGGACTGCCATTTACCAATACTGAGAACCTTGGTGTTTCAATGCAGCACACCACCCATTTAATCCATTCCTTACCAAATCCAAATTTATCAAGAACACCGACTAAAAAGTCCCTTTCAACTTCATCATAAGCTCTTTTGATATCAGGTTTCACCATCATACTTTGATTTTTTGAGGATCTAATTGAATGGATAGCTTCATGTGCAATCACCACCCCTTCAAAAATGGACCTGCCTGGTGAAAAACCGTTCTGTTCCTCCGAAATCATTGAGTTAAGCACTAGCTTCAATCTATTTTCTATAGTCTTAGAAATAATCTTGTAGATAGTGTTGCACAAGGCAATGGGTCTAAAATCTTCAAAAATTTCCTGTGGTTCTCATTTTGGTATCAGAGAAATGAAAGTGGTGTTGAGGTCTTTCAACAAGAAACCACCTTCCCGAGATTCTTCCACAACCTCCCAAATTTCCTGTCCGAAGATGTGCCACAACTTCTGAAAGAGCATTGCTGGAAAACCATCGGGTCCTGGTGCTTTGTCCCCCCCCAGACCCAGCAGTTCCTGTTTCACCTCCTCAATAGATACTGGGGCTAAAAGTTTTATGTTTTGTTCCTCTGAGACAATTGGGGGGATCATCTCAAGAATGTCATCACACCTTGTTGTTTCTCTATTATTAATCAATTTATTTTTTGAGAAGAAATCAACAACAACTTTATTTATGAGCTCCTTGTCCCTTACTTCCTCACCATTTTTGACTTGAATGCTGAAAACTTTATTGTAAGCTCTTCTTTGTTTAAGAGAGTTATGAAAATTTTTTGTATTTAGATCTCCCTCTTTTAGCCAGGTTTCTCTTGATTTTTGCTAACAAAAAATCTCTTCTTTTTTTAGTAGCTTTCCTAATTCTATTTGAAGCAAATTCTCTTCGGCAAAGTCAGCCTCCTCCATACCATTTTCAATTACTCTCAAACTAAGAGCTGTTAGTTTAGCTTCAACATTATGTTTCTCAGCAAAAATGTTTTTGAAATGTGTTCTATTCCATATCTTTAACCGTTCCTTAAGAAGTTGCAGTTTCTTGAAAAAAAGAAAAGCCTTGTTACCTAGTCTCCTTGGAGCATTCATCCACCATTCATCAATCACATCACTAAACCCTTTTGAAGTAAACCACATTGCTTCGAACTTGAAGGGGCATCTATTTGGAGTGTCTTCATGCTGAATTCGTAGGCAGATTGGATAATGATTAGAACCTTGGAAGGGTTAGATCTCAACATCACAAGACCAATTCGTTTCCACCCAATTTCCCCCTTTGAGAAACCTATCTAGCTTTTCTTCTATATTTAGGAAGCCAGATCTTTTGTTTGTCCATGTATAATCTCCATTTTTGAAAGGTAGATCCATCAGTCCACAGTCAATTACAAAGGAACTAAAGTCTCTTTGATTCTCATTACTCCATCCTTTTCCACCTTTTTTGTCCTCCGGAGTAAGGTTAGCATTGAAATCCCCTCCTAGCACTACTACCTCATTTGTCATATTCTCCAAAATTCCTTTCAAAGTTCCCCATAACAACTTTTTTTGTCCTTATTATTTGGCCTATATATATTAAAGAAGGAGATGTAGCAATGGAGATGCTTAATATGCACTCTTAGCCACTGCAAATGAAGATCTTGTTGAATTATTGCTACATTAATAGTGCTGTCATTCCAGAGCACACCAATTCCTCCTGAAGCCCCTTGTGCTCCCATTAGAGCACACTTCCACCTTTTAAACTTCTGCTTAAAAAAATCACTGTCTTCCAATTTTATTTTTGTTTCTTGTAACAATACTAAATCTAGTTTCATTTGATCAAGGCAACACTTTATCAAATGAATCTTGTTAGGGGCATTGCAGCCCTTGACATTCCATGATAAGGTTTTCATGGCTCCCAGGAAATGGCATTACCATATCCATTTCCCAGTCTCAATTTGGATTGGTTTGTAGCATTCCCAACTATCTTTAACTTCTCCCTTGTGGATTTTGCCCCTCTTTTTCCCTTCAGACATGTATTTGGTTTTTTCTTTGTTGACACTGTTTTTCCTATAGATCTCTTTTCTAGGACTCCAATGGATTCAAAGAGACCCATGTTATTCATGTCACTATCCCCCAGTTGTTCTTCAAACTCCGATTCCCAGTCCTCCGAGGTTTCTGCAATAATTTTTTCTTCTTCTAAGGATTTGTGCAAGTTTCTGATTGGTGTGATTTCTAAGTCTTTATAATCTTCCTGCCCACTGTTATTATTCATCCCTAGATCAGGGGTAGCATGGTTGAGAGAAACCTTCCTTCCTTCCTCCGTAGACGGATGGCAGATAGTTACATCCTGTAGTGGTGGGCATAACCTTTCTAAAGTGTCTTGGATGAAAGAAAGGCTTTCATTCACATCCTCTTTCCTTTGTGGTTCTATTGTCACCCCTGCCTTTTGTAGGTGGGGGAACAGATTCTCAGGAGATGGGGGCCTGTGTTCCTGCACATATGTTTCTCTTAGTTGTGAGAGAGGTGTGCAAGTCACAACTTGTGTGGAGGGACACACAATATCCTCACCCTTTCTATCTTGTATTCCTATTGGCATAAGATCTTCTCCCTTTTTCCTCTGGTCATTTGGGGAACCTTCATGGCTCTGTTGCTAAAGCATTAAGGAGTAGTAAGTTTCCAAAACATGTTGGGTAGATAGATTGTTCGCCTCTTTCTGGTAATGGCCATTTGGTCCCATTATTGCTTTCTCTCGGGCATGCTTATACTCCTTGCTTCCTAGAGGAGTATTGAATTGTCCTCTGTCTAGGTTGATCATTTGGTCGGCTATCCTCTCTTTTGTCTCCCCCTTAGATATAAGGAGTTCAAGTTCAAGTTGATCTAAAATCATATCTTCCTTCAAACCTTTCCCCTTCTTTTGCACCTCTGTCATGGGTTTTGTGGGTGAGACTAAGTTCTCTTCTCCCTCCCATACCTCTATCCTTTGCTTCTAGTTCCCATGCTCCGTTCCCAGTAAAATGAAGTCCATAACTGGGTCATTACTTTGAATATTATTAGGGATTCTAGGATGTATTGAGGAATAATCTTTGCTAATTACCTCTTTTGCCGAAATAAAGGTGCCAATCTTGTTCCCAATTTGCTCCAAAGTGGTTTCATCCCAGTATTCCATTGGGAGATTATGTAGGTTCACCCACACTGGATATTCCTTGAGCTTCTCAGTCATTGGGTCAAAATTTTCCATCCATTCCTTCATATAGATTCCTTTTCCATTGATTATATAGGGGCCATTTTTTAGGATCCATTCCTTTTCCTCTTTTAGAGCGCATATACCCATATCAAAACCATTTGCGAGGGTTTTGAGTTTTACCTCCTTCCCTCACACTTGACTGCACCATCCTCGGATTAGAGCCACAGATGGCCATGGCCCTAGCCATTTAAAGAAAAAGGCCTTATCTTTAAAAGAATCTACTGCATTCTAGCCACAGAGGGTTTGAAATTTTTAGTGTAGATATTACCTCAAATTTAATGTTGTCCTCTTCATTGCTGGCAAGTGTTGGAGGAGCCAACACATGATCATTACCTACAGACCGCTTCAGTCAACAGAACTTGTGCGCTATCTTGGTAAAGTCAAAGTTTTTTCTAATCCGAGTATAGACTGTAGCCTGCTCCTAATTCGAGTTCTAGTTATCCCTTCTCCTTCCATTCCAAATAGGTCGGCTAGTTGGGGGTTGCCGATAACTATCTCCCATTCGTCCATCCATAGGAAATCAATCTTTCTGAAATGTGGGGTTGCATGTATTGAAAGGCCATCGGTAATATCCATGGCCACTGTAGTTTTTCCCTGGGTGTTCTTTGAAGCCCGCCCTTGCTCGAGCTTGTCCACCTTCTCCATCCTTCCTTGTTGCAGGCGACCGTTGCCTCCAGCGGAGTTCCCACTTCTCCCTCATTTCAAACAATGCTAAAGAGCTTTGATTTTTTAAAAACAATTTAAGAGGGAATTTATATAATATTTTATATATTTTAATATGTATTATATATATAATTATATATTAATATATATTTTATATTATAATACCTTATATATATATTAATATATAAATTTTATAGATCATAATATTTAAATTGTATGTAATATATATTTTATATAAATTAATATGTATTATATATAGTAAAAAATATATAAATTTGAAATATATATTAATATACATATTATATATATTAATATGTAAATTATATATTATATAATATATATTTGAAATATGAAATGTATTATATAGTATATATTAAATATAGGACATAGTAATATATAGGTTAATTAAACCAGCTTAAGCGTGATAAGGGGTCATGGGGACTTCCTAGGGGTCCTAACACATGATAAGGCATAGTAGGACCCCTAGGAAGTTTTCATGACCCCTTTCAACACATTGGAACACTCAAGTGTGTCCCAAGGGGTCCTATGACCTCTTGGGACACACTAGAATATTTCAATGTGTCGAAAGGGGTCATGGGGACTTCCTAAAGGGTCCTAGTACGCCTTATCATGCATTAGGACCCCTAGGAAGTTTCCATGACCCCTTTTGACACATTTCAACACTCAAGTGTGTCCCAGGAGGTCGTAGGACCCCTTGGGAC
>MU224002.1:1817336-1849318 GCA_018584345.1 Thuja plicata
CCATTCAAAATAGTTGTATGGTGCGAGAAGAGTAGAGGCTGGTAATTCCATTCTTTGCAATAGATCTAATTTTTAGTATCTCCAAAAAAAAACTTACTTTTCTCCTTTCTAGCTCCTAAGCTCTGATACCATGTAAAATTTTGCAGCTATGGCTGCATAGATCTTGCTGGTAATTCAATTCTTTGCAATAGATCTAATTTTTAGTATCTGCAAAAAAAAACTTACTTTTCTCCTTTCTAGCTCCTAAACTCTGATACCATGTAAAATTTTGCAGCTATGGCTGCATAGATCTTACATATACACACATACACACATGTGTGTATACACACACATATACACACATTTGTGTACATATACACACATACACACGTGTGTTTATACACATACATGTGTGTGTGTGCACACACGTGTGTATATACACATACAAGTGTGTATCCATGTATACACATATACACACGTGTATATATACACACACATGTGTTTATACACATATACACACATTTATGTATATATACACACATACACACATGTGTATATATACACACATACATGTGTGTATATATACACATATATACACATACAAGTGTGTATCCATGTATACACATATACACACATGTGTATATATATACACACATACACACATTTGTGTATATATACACACATATACACACATGTGTATATACACACACCATACATGTGTGTACATATACACATGTGTATATACACACATATACACAACATACATGTGTGTATATATACATACACATACATGTATGTATATATACACACATATGTGTATTTATACACACACGTGTATATACACACATGCGTATATACACACGTGTGTACACACACACACACACACACACATATCCTTATAGCAATATAATATACATCTTATAGTCACGGATCCCACAAAATATTAAATTTGCCTTTGTAAAAATTGGAATTGGAATTTGAAATTCCAATTCCACCTATTTAGGTGGAAGATGATATTCCCATTTGAGGGGCAAAATGAGAATTTTGGAATTCCAATTCCATTTTTTTCCAAGGACCCAAACATGAAATTTGACATTATCTAGAATTAGATAATGTCAATTCCTGTCATATTCCAGGAAACAAAGGGGCCTAGTGATCTTGACACATGGTATTAGTCATGACTTACAAAGTAAAGGGAATTTCCAAAAATGTTCAATATATTTTCAATTGAAATGGGTTTACTAACCAAGTTTGGAAGAAAATATTATCTATCGTTTTTTTTCATTGAATAGTCAGGCTTGGAAGAATATATAAAGGAAATCCTCATGAAGAGCGAGAAAATAATCATCAATAAATTCTTATTAACCAACTTGGTAGACAAATCTGGCAAGGTGATGGCTTTAACAAATTACTTATATATCTCATCTTATTCTCTTTACAAAATTAGCAAAAATATCGATTCTATGTTATTCAGCAATAGGGTTTGGGTACCACTCGATTCTATATTGTTCCTCCAAGGCCTTTGGAAATTCTGCACTCTTGGAAAAATATTATTCGGTTCACCCGGATGATTTTGTTACTTTGTGAATGGAATCAGAGGAAAGGTTAAAAGTATAATTTATTTTACGCTTTTGGCCTTTTCTGTTTAGCCGGCTATTTGTATGGACGGATTTAGTCATTGGCCTATACAATACTAAGTTTGTATTTATCCAAGTATTTTACTGGTTAGAATGTCGTGGTTAAGGCAGGGGTCCTATGAGGGGGGCTTAGGCTCTATTGTTTAGGAAAGAGAGGTCCCACGAGAAATTTTTTGGGGGACTAAAGGATTATTTGGAATCTTTTCCTTCAAAATAGGAGCCCCTAATTTTTAGGCCTCTAAATTTGAGCTGGTGAAATGGGGTGGGGCTGGAAATAGCCCCACCAACTTAGGAAAGATTTATGCCACATGTCAACAATCTTCTCATTTGTTTCCCACCAAAAAAATAAAATTTAGAAAGAAATTAAAGCTTTCACTTTTTATTTTATATATTTAAAATTAAAAATCTCTCCAACTTTCTTAAATTTGACAGCTGAAATTTTGAAGATGAAACATTTTATAAAATTCATAGGACCACTCAACTTTAAACACTCCTAAAAAATCTCAGCGGCCACAGCTCTAATTTTAAGGAAGCCCCCCTCCATGGGACCCCAGCCTAAGTGAGGAATACATTGGTGCTCACTTATTTTCAAGCTGGATATTCGCCAAACTTAGAAACATAATATTTACACAGGAAAAGGATTGTAATAAATTTGTTGAAAAGACGTAGAAAAGAAGTGTATATGTATACATTTACATTGCTTACAAAAACTGCAAGACGGCAAACAAAAATCAGCAAAAACTATTTTTTCTCGACCTCTATGCATGCCTGCAAAACGAATTTTCTTCTCATAAATCAACAGCTCACAAATCAACGACTCACATTAGATAGAGAGCATCAGAGAGCACAACAACAAAAATGTGATCCAGAACATTTTTCTCCTTGTGCTCTCTAATGCTCTCTGTAATCCTCATGATGGATCACGGAGTGTGATCCGAAATGTTGATGCAAAAATATTTTTACACAATTTAATCCAAAAGCTATTGCATCTTATTATTATGGATTGCGGAAATCTCGTCTTAGATATAACTCAACCAAAATTCAAACAAAGATGCGATTACTCACAACAAACCAAATGCAATGCACTCAAAAAATGGTTGTAGAGGAACTCTTTACTAGCTTAGGTGTAGATTTGAGAAGGATTTTGCTAATCTGGCTTGATACCATGTTGGATTAGTCAGGATTAGAAAGCAAAGACCAAACCGCAAATTTATGAGCATACAAACTAAACCTAATTGCTAATATAGTTTATTATAATTAAAAATGTAACCTTAGTGTGAATAATTAAATATAGCTCAATTTAATGCAACTAATTATCAACAATGGTCAAAATGCAACAAGATTTAAATTTGACTACATAGGAGTGATCCTAATAATGAAAGATGATAAAGGAACCTGGGTTGGGTGACTTACTAGAAATAGAAGCTCCCTCGAAGAATTTTGGAACCCAAACTGCAAATTCAAAATAATATCTGAAAGCATCATGACTCCTCTAAACCATTGTAGCTCACTAGTAACATCAAATTACTCCTCTAAACATGTTGACACAAACCCAGAAAGTCAGTAACAATTCCACTGCTAGGGAACTTGAAATGGGGACGTTCTAGTCCACCTAAACCATGTAGTGTATCCTTCGAATCCCTTTCCATGTATTTTCTCCTCATTTCTTCATCAATCAAAGTAGTGACACATGCATTCAACTTCGGTTCTAAAATACCACTATTAATCTCAACTATAAGGTTTTCCCAAGATTTAAAGGTGAAGAGAAAAGTAACAAATCAATTAATCCTCTTCATCATGCTTAATATATATAATTTATAATTGATTCAAATTTAAAGTAAAACTTCAAGGTGCTGAATTGTCAAGCCTCGTTCCTTTATTTTCAAGGAATGTAATTATTTTTAATACATTTTCATTTGATAGAATTAACATATCTTTTATCCACAATTTCCATGTTGTAGTCTCATAAAAAATATTCAAAATGATGGAATTGAAGATTAACTATATTATTTCTAATTAAATTAAATGGGGAAGGTTTCCAACCAAAATGATCTAAACCTGAAGTGAAATAGAACCAATCACAAAAACAACAAAAAAAGTACAATCACAAAAAAATAGTAGAGTTGAAGCCAACTATGTTGCAAATTAATTTGAATTAGAGCTTTGTTTTTGCTTATCTAATATTGTAGCTTGAAATTTCTTTTTATGTTGTATAATTATCTAAGTAGATCCATCTATAGAATTAGAGAAGTGCTAACCCATAGTAGAAAGTAGAAAGTTAGCATAAATACCTCTAGGATGACAAGTATCATTAAGGACAACAATATTACCAAGATTATGACCTTAAAGTAAGAGAAAACCATCACACCACTGCAAACCACTAAATTTAAAGCATAGATAGTCTGACAAACAACAATAATCTATAGCAGTGCGGAGAGGGTCAGAAGAAATTGGAGCAAAAACGTTCAAAGTAGGAGCTAGTCTTAAATCCTCATCCTTATTAGTTGAATTAGAGGAGCAGAGACATGAGTGAGAGGTTTAGAGTTAGAAACAACATTGTCCTCAGAAGAAACATCAAGAAAATCAGTTAGGTGGTCACCAACATCATTCTTCCACTAGGTAGAGGAAAGCTACATATGAGCACTATGGGAGCATTTAGAAGAAAAATGCCTAGTAGAAAAATAACGCATGTTGCCAAAGGGGATTCCATAAATTTAGTGTGAGGTAAGGCAACTATACCCACATCCAAAAAATATTCACTGAGGCTATTAGATGATTTAAAGAAGAAACATAGGGGAAAATAGAGAGAAAATGTGATTACCATCTCCAAATCCCACCATCAAGCACTTAGATTGTTGGTCCTGTTAATAATTGAAGTAAACCACAAATAAACCTTTGACAAAAGTTAAAGCTCCATTTTACCCTCAACTAGAGGAGATTAAACCTCCTGAATCCAATAGTGTAACATAATCTAGAAGGCTAGAAAGTAAAAAAAAAACCTATAAATTAAGCCATGACTAGAAAAATAATCTTTACATTTTAGCACAATTTTTCCTAGAGTAAGCCTGAAAGTAGTAGAAGCACATGAGACTATAGGCATGATAATACCTTTTAAGTTTTGTAGAAACGATTGCCTTTGTTACATTAAAAATAGGTAATATTCTCTTTAGTAGATCTATGAAGGAAGCCTTATGACTATATCTAGAGGAAGCATGGGGAGAAAAGGCCCCAATGTCGATCTTCCTAGGAGGTGTAGAAGCAACCACTACAAGGAAAATAAAAAAAGAGGGGCCAAATACCAGAGCACCTAACCTAGGAACCACCATAGACGGGGTTCCAGCCACCTCCACCGCAAGATCAACTTGCACTAAGAAGAAGCACCACTAGGAGAAGAGAGATTAACCACCAAATCCAGTGGGAAAAAAATTGCAGAGAATGATTGAGTAGCAAGAATGAGGAATTTGAAAATTGCAATAGGCGGGAGCGTGCAAGAAACACCATGGGAGCTTTGAAAATTTTAGAAATAAAAATATAGATCAACGATATTGTTACTCAAACCTTCTTAGAAAGCATTATCTAGTCTTTATCTAATATCCTTGTATGTTATTTCTTCTCTATCACAACTCTCCATTAATAAATTTTCTCTGAAAGATCATTTATTTTTTTGTTTCTAAAACTTGTGCTCACAACCATTTAGATATTTTATCATAATTATCTATCTATGTTTGCATTTGTAAAACCACTAAATCACATACTTCTAACACAACCACGATAAACTTGCAACACTATAAGAAAGACATTCCACTCTGCTCAATGAATTAATAACTCTAATACAAAGTATTGAATACATGGTGAATGACACAATGAGATTACTAATTGTAAATTCTTTCAAACTAATTAAACATATAGTTTAAAACATATAATATTGATGAAATAGTAAAAATAAAATACACAAATCACTAGAACACTAAATATATTTTGAAGAAAAAACTCTACAAGCAAAGAGTATCAAGCTTCTATGAATCTTTCAAAATAGAATGCACTTATACAATCCACTTAGTTCTCTTTAATTGAAAATAATCATGTCTATAAAAGAACCTTTGATCAAACCTCAATTCCATTCCTTTAATATTAATTTTTTTTAAAACTAGAAACCACCAAATAATACACCAAAATTACAAGTGAAAACTATAAGCTATAGTGAAAATTCAGTCACCCATAACCATGGGTTCTTCTAACCATGGTTGAAGAACCCATAATAACAAGAAACTCCTTGTACACCTTTTATACATCACAGATTCCATCGTAATAGTCAAATTGATCATATTCTTAAATCTATATGTTCTATAAAGATAATCATTGTTGAGTTATAATTCTCATTTTGTAGCCTTCTGATTTAATGTCTTCTTCCACATATCTTAAATATTTCAAAAATGATAATAATATCCATTTCAGTTTATCCACTCCTGAATACTTGCAAATCATACATTATTTATCCTTGGAAATATATTTAGATCAAGATGCATCTCTTATAAGGGGGAATCAATATTATCTTGCAAGAATAATCATACTATAGAATTTGAAGCATAGATTTAAGACATTCCTTAAATAATATATATTAAGCAACATATTACACTTGCCAGTCAACTCTCTGAGTGTTTAACAATTTATATTTTGATTTCTCAATGGAATGCATGACACAACATGACTTGTTACAATATTTTGCCTTATGACCCAAATGATATTCACCTTAGTGTCCTGTATATCTTTTTTGTTGGAGGTTCAAAACCTCTTTGGCTAAGAGCCAAGGACTGAGGGGTATCCATTCCACCAAAATCCGCCCGGGACACGATCCTGGCCTCATCGCTTATGGTTTCAGAGCCTTTGCACTCGGCAAGACCTGATCCCCGGTGGGCTCATTGAGAACCAAACAACTTCACCAACAGACCAAGGACCCATTGAATCATGTATATCTTTGTCAGACAAACGAATATGTTTTATTTCTCTACCTTCATCGAAAAGATTTTCAAAGTAAAACTTAAAGAAAACCCAAAACTCCTATTATTGTTTTTGCATAATCAATAAGAACGAACATGTAAACATTACATCTTCAAACACTATTTCGCCATGGCTATGCATTAATTCTCTTCATAGTACCTACAAATATAGATGCATCTCATACATGGGTCGAACTGGAAAACATCACAATACTGCTAGAATAATCATAACAACTGAAAACATGGTCTTGAAACTAATACGGTATGTGGGTAAGATAATCTATGAGCTACTATTTCTAATTGTGCCCCGGCTATAAACATCACACACAAATGACTGATTCCTAAGCAAAAAGTGTTAAATAGCCAAACTTGACTTACTTTTTGCAAGCTTAATTTTTTCCTTAGTGTATGATGTTTAAGGCTTGTGAGGCCTCACTGCCTTGCGGCGAAGGCCTCGACAGGAAAAATCTTGGTGATACCAGCGAGACTCTTGAACTGCATTTTCCCGGTGGGAGGACTCTCAACAATGATGTCCCCTACAGGAGCCCAAATGAACAATTCCTTGGCCTTAACTCCCTTCAATTTCTTAATTCGCCCACTCTGAATGTACCCATGGATTTCAGTGTCATAACTCACCTGCTTAGAAATGAGTTTGAAAGTGTGTTCCACCTTCTTCTTCTGACTAATCCACATGTAACCCGTCGTGTTCACATAACCCACCTCAACCACATCTTCAAGAGGCAAAAGTCCCTCTGGAAGCCCAAATTCCTTCAGCAGAACTCCGGCCTGCTTCATTCCTTCTACATGTCCCTTCATTACAACTGCTCCTTCCTTCTCTGAAGCCATTATTTCTTTTCTTATCACTTTCAATTCCTCCCAGCTGATTGAGTTTTCAATTCACTCTCTTACTTTCTTGTGTTTGAAGAGGTGGGTGTGCAAGTTATTTATTTGGAAAACCCACCACCTTTCCTAAATTGGACCGGATGATTTTGTTCCTTGTGAATGGGGTTATCACAGGGTTTCTTCAAATGTGACATATTACCTGTGAGGAAATAATCGACGTTCGACATGACTACGTTTGGACGGCATGTAAAATTTGTTTTTGAGATTGGTTTTTTCACAATAATGGACGGGGTGCCCAATGAGGCAATTGGAAAAACCGTCTGCCTGCCGGCTGTGTATGTACATCACTCATTACTCATCGCTGACGCACTATATTTCTCTTTCACCTTTATGATTTTCATTATTCTTCTCTTGAAATCCGTTTTTCTATTCCAATAATACATTTTTACTTAAACAGAATTTATGTTAAAGAAGACCAGCGAATTGTAATTGTTAAAAAAGAAATTATTATGGTCTAACCCCATGTCCCGGTTAAGTCTATTTTCCGTTTAAAAATAAGCTATGCAAGTGTCCCTATGTGATATTTTAATAAGTGGCAAAGGAAAATATGGAATCTTTTCCTATTTTCATGGAGCAGCTCGTGCTTATTAAAAAAAAATAAGCTCTCAAAAAAAAGGAGGGGCTCAAAATAAGCAGCAGCTGCATATTTAAACAAATGACAGGGGACTGTTTAGAATTTTTTCCCTCTTTTTTTCATTTACTTCTATTATTTTCCCTCCCAAATTTATTTCTGTATATTTTTATAAATTAGAATAATTTACTACCATTTTCACGGCATACTTCACTAATTTTAAGTTGCTGAAATATAAGGAAAAAAATTAGTATTCATGGGGTCACCGGCTCCACAAAATACTCCTTAAAATATTGAGCAATGATTGCTAGCTAAAATAAGCCAAGGAACGGCATGGGGAGTTGCCATAAACAATTCAAATTTAGATAAAATATTGTACAAATTTATAGTTAAAATATTATACAAAAATTTATATAAGGGAGAAGGGCCAATACTTGTACAAGGTTCTTGTCTATAGGCACAGGCTAAGTTCCAGACAAAACGCATCAAAGATAAAAATTGGTCAAACTTTTTTTTTTTTTTAAATTCGCAAAAAATAGAGTGATTTTTTTGAAACTTTTTGTAGTTTTCAACCACAAAATATGCAGATCATGAAGAACAGATGTTGAAAATTTCACGAAAACCTAACAACTTGTTAGGTTTTCTGATTTTTGAAATTTGGTTAATGGTGCATTTTGTAGGGAGCTTAGTCGCATCCCTTGTCTATATATTATAAATAAATAGTCTAAAAGTAATAGAAAATAATCAAATTAGAAATATACGTCTATTGGCCAGTTTCAAAAGTTTATTCTCACGTCAGGGTGTATGTTAGATGATATTATGAAATTTGTGCTTACTGTTGGAATTATCTTTTTATTTAATGGTTAGTGAATGGTTATTGTCGTGTAATCGATTCACTTATAATTTGCTTGCCATTTTATCAAACACTTAAGCATCATCACATCTTTTGTCAGCCCACCATATTGTCAATATTACATGGTTTGTCCATGGAAGACTACCACCTAAAATTATCATGGCGACCAAGCTACAAAACACAAATCTATTTAGATAAATATATGAATATTGTGTTTAATCTTGAATTTTATAAGCGTTAATTAAATCCTTGAAAGAGTCTCTTTTGCTCTTATGAAAGTGTTGCTAAAGTGATTTTGCCTCATACTTAGAAGAATAAATGAATTATCCAACGACACAATTTTTCAAGTACACAATCTTTCATGTTAGCTTTCTAAATAATGTAAAATATATTATGTATTTTAAATATATTCTATCAACCAAATTTATGCATTCAGGGACATCATACACAAACCTACCAACACTATAGTGCTCTCACTCTCTCTGTTTATGACACATCTCTTATTTCCTCACATTCACATAGTATTAAGATAAACTCTACCTAAATTTTTAGACCCATTTGTTATGACATTGAGATTAGGTTTTGTCATGTAATGTTGAGGCCCCCTACCATGACATGAGCCTACCTCTATCATAATATTAAAAGCTATTTATTATTACATCAATTTAACCTCTATCATAATATTTAGAACCCTATATGATGACAATGAATTTATCTTTGTCATACATTGAGACCACCTTCATCATTTTCATTACCAACACATGCTATTTAGATTACATCTATCCTACTTTCTTTTTCATTCCTCATGATTTATTATGTGCCTTTAGGCATCTCTTTATCTATTTTGTTATTACCCACTACGTGATACTTGTTATCTCTTTCCATGTGGTGGCAACACAACTTGTGGTGCAACCCAAATTATCTTTGGTAAAAACAAACCATCTTCCCTTACATAATAGTGCAATTTTTATTTATTTATGTTGTTTGCATCTATATTTTGAGATGTACGCACAACATGATTTCTAATGCCTATTCTAGAGAAAATCACACTCTCCTTGTATGAATTAGAGGAGAAAAATCTCATCAACCATGTTCTATCCCCTTCTGTCTACTTTAAAATCAACCACATGCATTCTTTTATGTGATTATTTTAAAGAGATATTACCTATGCCACCATGTATGCATTTTGACATTTTTACCTTGTATTAATGTCATATATTATTTTTCTTTTATAAATATGGGGCATTTAATCATTTTATGTTTTTTTATTTTCAATATGTGATAGTTTTATGTATTTTTTGACACATTTATGTTGTAATTCTCTATCTTTCAGATATATTTGTGGAATTCTATGTGTTTCTAATGCACTTGTATCATAATTTTTTTTGTTAAAGTTTGATATATTTTTTATCCAAATTTTTCTTTTTTAGATGTTATTTTGTAGCTCTTCACTTAAAGGCACGAGCCCCTCACTTTGGGACCATGTTGTGGGTAAGTGCACCAAGATGGTGTGCGAAAAGGGGAGCATAAGTGGCCACTTCTTTTTTTTCTTTTGAAATAAGGGAAATATGAACTTGGAAGATAAATTTGAGAGTCATGCACTCAAAATTAGATGTTAAAACAACAAGGATTGTAGCACTCTGAATCTAGTTTCTAAACTACTCAAGTTTTTAAAAAATGGATAAGATTAAGAGGGTCAAATCCTTTGTGCACAAAAACATGTTCCTAATTTTTCCAAGAAAACATATCATAGTGTCAGGCGTGCGCATCAAAAAAGATGTATTTAGATTTAGTATTTTGAAAAACCATTTTGTAGAAAGATAGTTAAGAGTGAGAGCTAAAATTTGTGTATTTTTGTTGACTATTTTTTAATGATTTTTTTGAATTGGGCGCATCCTAAAAATCAGGTGCATGTTCATACGCGATACATAACTTGCATCAAAATAATAAAAAATGCAATTTTTTTGAAGTGTAAAAAATCAAGTGCACAACAATTAGATCAAAAGTTATTAAGAAAATGGTACACGTATGTCTCTAAGAACTATGGAGACATTGGTAAAGAAAATTGAACTTTAATATCTTAATTTTGGCCAAAATTAGAAAACTTGTACATGGTTAGAAAAGCTTAGAATATGTGTGAAGTTATAGTGATAATTTAACGAATACCCAATTAATGACGTGTAAATTTGATGACGAGGAATTTGAGAAACTAGTCTAGAAGAGTAAAAGATGTGAAAATGAGGGATATGGAGATCCCAAGCCTCGGGGTTCTTATCCAAGCCTATTACCTAAGAATAACACGATCAAGTTTTTAAACATTTAAAAACACGATCGTGTTTTTAATGTTTAAAATTGTGATTGTGTTTTTAATGTTTAAAAACACAATCATGTTTTTAACGTTTAAAAACGTGATCCTAATTTTAATATTTAAAAACTCGATTGGGTTTTTAAACATTAAAAACATAAATCCATACACATATATGGACCTATATATGTAGATTTTATATGCATATAAATATGTATATATGCACGTATATAATATGTTTATGTATATAAATATATGCATATATATGTATGCAAATTACATGTGTGTGTGTGTGTATAGCTTCAAGTTGTATTATTTGTCAACTAGGCAAGCTAGGTCACCATATTTAGTAGGTAATGAAGTTTTTGAATTGGGAAAATGCTTTGACAAAGGTGGAACTACTGAAAACCCTCATCCACTTGGAAATACCAGTGGAATTGAGTTGTTTATGAGTAACACACTCAAGGAGTAGTAGACATTCCCACGCTAAAACTCATCACTGCATATTTTAAAGTCATAGAAAGGATAATATTTAACAAGGAGTAGTGGAAATTCCCAAGCTAAAACCCCTAGCTAATCTCTCTCCCCCCTTCCCCTTTCTCTCACACTATCTCTTCCCGCCTAACTACCCTCTATCTCCACCTCATGTCTCTCACCCTCTCTTCCTTCTCTCACTATGTCACTCACATCTCTCTCCCCTTAATTACCCTCCTTCTCACTCTGTCCCCTCCCTCATCTTCTCACCATCCCATCCCTTCCCCGTTCTCACCATCTCCATCACTGCTCTCTCTTCTCTCATGTTGCTTCCCCATCTCTCCATCTCTTACTCCCTCATTCTCAGCACTTAGGATACCTTAAGACATCCTAAGACTCATTACCCCTTAGGACCACTTATGAAACCTATGACCCTTAAGACATCCTAGGACCCAGTAGTGTAGCCTAGGACCCCTTAGGATTTATTAAGACACCTAGGACCCCTTAGCACCCATTAAGACTCTTACAAACCATTAATGTATCCTAGGACCTCTTAGGACTGATTAATGTATCGGGAAAAACCTATTAATGTATCCTAGGAAACATTAATACATGTATGAGGAGACCTTAGGCTCCCTTAAGTCCTCCTAGGACACACTAATGTATCTTAGGCCCCTTTACGACCGCTTAAGACATCGCAGGATCCATTAGTGTATCGTAGGACCCCTTAGAACCTCTTAAGACACGTAGGACCCCTTAGCGCCCCTTAAGACTCCTACAAACGATTAATGTATCCTAAGACCCCAAAGGACTCATTAACGTATCAGAAAACCCATTGTTGTATCCTAAGACACATTAATACATCCACAAGGAGACCTTAGGATTCCTTAAGACATCTAGGACCCATTAATGTCTCTTAGTACCCTTTAGGACAACTTAAAACATCCTAGGACCCCTTAGGACCTCTTAAGACACCTAGAACCCCTTAGCACCCTTAAGATGTATCTTAGGCTCATTTAGGACCACTTATGACATAGATAACCCCTAAGACATCCTAGGACCCATTATTGTATCTTAGACTGTCGTGGGACCCATTATTGTACCCTTGGACCACTTAGCACCCATCAATATATCCTAGGACCTATTAATACATACACGAACCCCTTAAGACATTCAAGAGCCCTTAAGACATCATAGGACCCATTAATGTATCTTAAGACCCCTTAGGACTAGTTAAGACACCTAGTACCGCTTAAGACATCCTACAACAAATTAATGTAATTATGTAACCTAGGACCCCTTAGGACCACTTATGACACCTAGGACCCCTTAAGCCAAGCTAGGGCCAATTAATGTATCCCAGGACCCCTTAGGACTACTTAAGGCACCTAGGGCCCCTTAAGACATCTTAGGGCCCCTTAGTGTATCCTAGGATGCCTTTTGACCCATCAATGTGTCCTAGAACTCATTCACACCCATTTATGTATGTTAGGATCTCCTAGAACCCATTAATGTATCCTAGGACCCATTAATATATCCCACGACCCATTAATACATATGACAACCCCTTAGGATCACTCAAGGCACCTAGGACCCCTTAAGACATCCTCTCTCTCTCTCTCTCTCTCTCTCTCTCTCTCAACCCCTTTTGTCTCTCTACCTCATCTCCCTCCCCTCTCCCCTTTCTCCCTTCTATCTCCTTCATTCCCTTATTTATTTTTTTAGGACTTTTTTAAGGGAAAAATAATGTGCATGGGTTTTATAAGATTAAAACTTGTACGGATTTCTAACAATATGAAAAACATTTTTATATATTAAAAACACGATCATGTTTCGGTTATATTAATATCCTGATCATTTTTTGGTTATAATATAACCTAAGCAAGTTATTTGAATCTAGGCTTGGTAATTACCAAAACATAACCCAGTCGGGTTATAATTTAACACATTTGCATAGAAGTAGAGTATCTACATTAAGTACAATATTCTTAATAACCAATAAATCTTTGTGCCAAAAAATATTTTTTTACTAAAATTTCACAAATAAAAATAAAAATTAAAGGATTATGCTGACTCATTAGGATAACAAACTTTGAAAATGAATGTCATCTCAATAAATTAATTTTATTTAATGTTAGCCAAATCAACACATTTTAATTGGTTAATAAAAAAATATTTTAGCTTGAAATTTATTTTCACGTGTTGAAAGTGGAACTAATCAAATAATAAAGTTTTCAAACCTACTTTAATGTTTATAGCACGATAATTTTCCCAATGAAAAAGTATATTCGACTAACAAAGAAGCCACGTCACATAAATGAAATGAGCTTTTATAGTCCACAATACGAGTCATCTATTTCAATTGCACAAGTTCTCTACCAATAGACCAACTCAGATTATACATAATAAATATTTATTTTTTATTGACGATTCAAACTAATAAAAAAGAAGCTAAGTAAATAGAAGATGCACCACTACAACCACAAAAGATTTCTCTAGCTTGCAGAGGCACCTTATTTGTTGATCTCAATAAGAATAATAATGAGAGCAACAATGAAGGCGTAATCCTCACCAGGCCACACAATCAACGAAAGTGTGTCTTTCCCCATCCACGCATATGCCATCGTGTATATTCTCTTCATCTGAAATAAAAAAAACACATTAGATTTGTATCTCCAAATACAACTCCACAATTAGAATTAGAGTGGCTGACTTAAATCACACACACTAAACATTAACTCCTAGACTAAAAGTGCTAAGCACTCAAAATTGACTGATATTTTCTAGACCTAATATATTTCTTAATATATGTGATTTAAGGAAAGTCTAAACAGAATACCAAAATGAATAAACATCACACATTAAGGAAAAAATTAAGCTTGAAAAAAGTAAGTCAACTTTAACTATTTAACACTTTTTCTCTAAGAATCAGTCCTTAATATGTGATGATTAAAGTCGAACAAAATAAGAACCAACTTTCACTCTTTACCTCTGCGACCATCCGGTCGCCTTGATAAATTTTGCAGGATCGATCGAAATAGCTGCCCTTCACATGAAAATCACAGATTTTTTCATCCTTATTGTCGGCCATGAACACATGAAGCGTCTTCTTCAGCTGAAACACCGAAGATTTCTCCGCAGCGAAGACAAAAGTCTGGCGATTGGAGTTGTCGGTACTGAATGCTTCCCATCGCCCATGCATCGAAAACATCTGCAATATACCCAAATCAAATCCTGCAATTTAATTTGGTAACATTAGTTAGGATTGATCATACCTTTCTTTTCATGGTGAGCACGCGATTTCCGTGGGCGTCGTGCAGAATGCGGCTGAATACCTTTCCGACGACATTGAAGACGAGATTACCGCTGGAATCGACGACGGAATAGTCTCCTCCGGTGAGAGAGAGGAGTTTTCTCTCCACGGTGAGTTCAATTGGGTGGGGGGCGCAGAAGCGTTGTGCCATCTCTTCCCTCTGCTCGAAACAAAACTAACTCTAACTCTGCCTCTCTTTCAGATGGGGGTGGTATACAACTCAAGTGGTATAAAACTCAAATCTTTACGTGCAAGACGCTCTCCAACGATGATTCCCATGTCTCGATGTTTCCCCTGCCATTTATTTAAACACATCTATTGAAAAGCTGTATATACTTATTATACTTATAAAAACACATCTATTGAAACGCTGTATATACTTATTTAAACACATCAATTTCATCAATCCTATTATACTTATTCTTCAATTAAGAACTAATTCTCTTCATTGTGAACAGTTATGAACTAACTCTCTTCATTGTGAAATCGAGCGGTGGAAAAGGTCAAAATAAGCATAGGAAGAAAGTGAGGAAGAAAGTGTTGGGATATGAAGCGCAACGGTCATATGAGTGTTCATTTTCTCTCATCTCTTCATATTCGAAGAGTTTTCTTGACTGTGTGCAGTCATGTATTGGATTGGAGATTGATTAATACAAGATAATTCCTTGCTTGAAAGTGGACGTAGGCAATTGTCGAACCACTGTAAAATCGTGTTCTTGCTTTGATCTTTGTTTTTTGTTTTATTTATGTTTCTCTGCTCGTCTTTTATGTTTACAATTGGTATCAGAGCCAGTTTGGCTTGACCAGAGATGGAGGAAGAAGATGATGACACTGATTTTGTTATTGAAGAATTTCTCAAAAA
Organism: Thuja plicata; assembly: GCA_018584345.1. Taxonomy (NCBI): domain Eukaryota; kingdom Viridiplantae; phylum Streptophyta; class Pinopsida; order Cupressales; family Cupressaceae; genus Thuja; species Thuja plicata. The sequence goes on from MU224002.1 coordinate 1,833,231, forward strand.
TTTGGATTCGGCTGAAGAGGAGGATGTTGAAGCAAGCGAGGATGAAGTTGAGGAAACTGAGGCCTAGACTTGGGAGGATTACCAAAAGAAAAAAATTGTGAGCTTGAAAGAAGAGAATTTCCTACTCATAAACCAACTGATTTGTATGGATCAAAAGTTGGAGATTTTGTGTTGTATAATGAATGTTGAAAAAGACAACTTTGAGAAAGAGTGGAGTTTTTTTAACAAAATTTGTTTCAAGAAGATGAAGATGATGGGAAGGGCCATAAGATCTTGACAAAGGACTCTTTCTTCACAAAAATGTATGTTTTGTTGATAGAGAAGTTTCCCCTTGGTGGAAAGAAACCACAAGAGGATTCAGGGTGCCTAGCGACAAGAGATCTCAGGAGCGTAAGGATTACAGAGCTCAAGGAGGCCAGAGAGAGCCCCTGGCTCAAGGTTGCACATGATCCAGAAGATTTTTGCAAGTTTGAGAATAAGGTCTTTGATGATTTATTGTTGTAGATTGCAGAAGTAGAGGCAAAGTGGAATCCATTGACTACAGGCTCCTCTCCCACGCCTTTGAACCTAGGAGTTGGGTGTCATTGCGGTGCAAAAGATGATGTCATTTTGCAGAGTGGGGGTATGTTGAAAAGGGATTGTTGATAGAGGAAGATGGGAAGTCCGAACGGGAAGCCCAAGTACGAGTAACGCTTGGGGATGTTAAGAAAATTAAATATGAATAATCATAAGATTGATAAGCAGCTGGAGAACCATAGAGATGAATCTCTTAACCATTCACCATATTATCCTCTGTGTGATGTTCATCCCACGCAAGTTGTTGGGTATATTTCCATTTTTTGAGTCTTGCTATAAAAATTTTGGGTTCCCAGTGATATTTTTGTCTAAAATGTCAAAACCTGTCCAGAGTGCTATCAAATTTTCATTCAAATGTTGATCTCCAAGCAATGAAAGCAATAAGAAATGTGAAACCTTAGGTCCAAGGTCATTATTTCATCCTTGTCGAGCAAAAAACCCTATTTCTTCACAATTTGTTTCTAATTTGCAGTTACCTTTTTCAAGAAATTTAAGTGACTTAAGTCATGTGCCCTTTTTCATGTTTGAAGTCAGTCACTAAATCTCCTAAACATGTCTGAATATTCCTTTTTGTTTGGAGACTCGGCGCAAATCCTTGGTCGTGTTATCTCGTAAGGTAAAGAATATGCTTTAAAGGATAAAGAGATTAAACGCGGATGGTTGATCAGATTCAGATCTTGTGGTCCACCTGAAATCTCCAGAGGAACCCCTGAGTTAAGAAATCATATGGCGAATTTGAGTTTTATTCAGTCGCGAAGTCTTGCAAACTTACCAAGGTTAAAGCATGGTTGTTATATTCATTTAGTCGCGAGATCTCTGAAAGAACCAAGGGTTAAGTAAAATCTTACGAGATTTAGCGATAACCGTGGATGCTAAAATGATCCTATGGCTGGCATTTAATTGTAAGATAAAAGTGCAGATTAGTAAAAGTTTAAGAGATTCGACGCAAACCGTTGGATTAAGAAAGGATCAAGGGCAGGCGCGTGATCTTAGAAGGATTTCATAAAGTACATAAAGTTTGAGAGACTTAACGCTAGCCAATGATGGAAGCAAGACCTGAAGGCTAATGTTTAATCTCTAAATAGAACCTGAGTTAGATGAAACTTTCACCGACTTAGAGATTCACTCAATCGCTAAGTCTCCAGATGAACTATGGTTAGATAGAACTAGGTCAAGTTTTGATGTGAATGAATTTGAACCGCAGATTAAGATCAAATCTTGTGGTTGTCGTTAAATTGCTTAGAAAAGTAAAAAACTCACAAGGCTTTCAACGATTCAGAGATAATGATCCAGATGCTGACACGTGTTTAACTTGTTTAGAGATCTATGGTGTGCGTGAAGTCTCAAGGCAAACCTGTGGTTAAGAAATTTATTCAGCGACTCAGAGATAGCTTGCAATCGCATGATCTCGGGACAAACTGAAGTTAAGGTTAAAACTTAAGAGATTCAGCACAAACCGTTAGATTAAAAGGTGATCAACGATAGTTGCATATTCTCCAGACAGATTCAGTAAGTGCAAGATGATTAAGAGACTCAGCACAAACTTTTGATGAGATTCAGATCGTATGACTGCCGTGAAATCTCTGAACAAACTCATGGTTAATCAAAACCTTCAGTGACTTCAAATTTGTTTAGACGTGTGATCTGTAAAAGAAGAAAGGTTAAGTCGCGCTGAGAGCTGGGTTAAATAAGAAAAGATCTAAACCATTGATAAGATTCAGATCATGCGGTACGCGTTGAATCTCAGGATGAAATCTAGGTTAAGGCTAACTCTCAGCGATTGGGAGATAGAACAGTCACGTGATCGCTAGGAGGATTGTGGTCAGAGTAAGGTAAAGTCACAAGGGTTTTTCTCGCACCATGATGCAAAGAGCCAACCTATTAAAGTGAAAGGATCTTGACAACATGTACACGATCTGCTAAGCTGTGATAATATATGCCAATCATATCAAATATCAGGCATGTTTCACATATAATGAGGTTTTAAAATGACAAAAGAACTCATGACTATCCCAATTGGCTTATTCAAATTTGATCACCTGTTAACTTCAAACGCCATGGCTAGGGAAAACATTAATGTCAGGGTACACATAATTAAGACAAAAGTGACTGAATGAAGCTTTCCAATCCTTGGCTAGATTGATGCATTTATTCCAAAATGATAAATAGGCATAGCTTTCATACATTTCAATTTACCAAGTTTTCAGAGTTACAGAGCTGAGAGATTGCATAATTTTCAGAGCATTCAGAAGCAGAGAATTGTGTGAGTTTTAAAGCAATTTGCAATAAGGTGCTTGTCTTTTAAAAATAGAATTGTTTCACTAAGGATATTCAAAAATTAGTGAAGATGAGCCGACCAACCATGAGCGGAGCTTCAACCAGTGGAGCAAGTAAAGAGGCAGAAGATGAGAAAAAAGGAAAGAGAAACTATTATGAGGATTTTGTGACTCTACTGCCTGGAACCAGTCAGGGAAAAAAGGTAAATGATGAACTCTTTACTGATGATTTGGCATATTGTAGAGATCCTAGGACTCTAGGGGTTTCTGGTTATCATCTTTTCAAGTATTTTTATAGTAATAAGGATAGCTCAATTCCTATATCAAACCCATGGATGTCAGGGTTAGCAAAGTTGATAGTCCCTGATATCTTTGTAGATACAGACTTGTTAGTTGAGATAGAAAAAAGGTATGATTCCCTCTCCAAAACTATTAAGAAGAGTGATGGAACAGCTCTGGTAACTTTAGATAGGGCCTCTTTCATGAAAGCCTTCAACATAAACCATCCTTGTACTACAAAGATTGATCTGGCAAGGTTGCAGAGTAGATATACCAGGGAAACTACCATTGTTGCTAAGTTAATCCAGGCCCATACACCAAAGTTAAATAGGAATTATATAGCTTCCATACCAGGTTATGCACCTTATTTTTACAAGGAATGAAGCTTCTACATGAAGTACATTTCTTATGGATTGTGTAAAGTTTTGGGAGTAGATGATGGCCCTGAGAGATTGACTGCAAACCTTCTAATGATCATCTTGGATCTACAAAATTCACATGTCAACACTAATTATGATTACATTCAGTACTTCATAGATAAGATGCATCAAGGGCTTATTGATATATGCACAATGCCCAACCCTACATTTATGCATTATTCTCTTTTAATGCATTTAATCTTATACTTCAATGTTAACAGCTTGGACACACATAATTTAAGGCCTAGAGTATTTTTCTATGGCAAACCAAACCCTGTACAACTGTGGCTTAGGGTTTGGAACTACACCTCCAATGAAAATGAGTTTTGTGCTTTTCATAATTGGATTGCATATCCTATTTTAGAGATGCTAAGTGAAAATATGACAAGATTTCCCACCAAGGTACTACAACTCCTTGGACCTTGTCAATTTGTGGATAAATAGCCAGGAGACCATAATTGGGGAGATTTCTACTTTGAGAAGATATTTACTTTAATGAAGGTTTATGGATGTTCTCAGCCACCTCATATACTCCCAAAATATGTGTCTCCCAGGATAGCTGCAATAGAATTCATCTTGAAATTAATGTGGACTGATAAGGAGCGCCTAGCTCCCCACAGCAAAGGTACATTTACACCCAGAGAATTCAAGATTTTGAATTCCATGATTGGTAAAAGAGCCACGGATTCAGTGAACAAATAGTTGGATCAATACAGAATGAGTGTAACCATATATAGGTATATTGACCCTGAGGTTTTTATTAAAAGTGCCAAGAAACTTCTAACTCCAAGCATAACAGCTATCAAAGAGCATGAAGAGTGTGTAGAGGAGGATTTAATCAGAAATATCCTGGAAGATGAAGAAGTGGCAAGAAGGGCTGATCAATACCAGGATCTGATAAGCCTAGAGAATCAAATAAAGAAGAAGGGAATTCCCTTTGGGGGCTTCTTTCCAGATATTCCCTATATACACAGACTCAAAAAAATGATGGAGTCTTACAATACCTTGAACAATCAACTTGAGGAGTTGATTGAAGATAAAGAAAGAGGTCAAGAAAAGCACTCTTCTTCAGAGTATGATGAAGACAGTGAGGGAGACAATTCAGTTCCTATCCCTCCTCCCATGGATCAACCACCCTTCACGGAGTAGAGCATAGAGGTAGACCTTACAAAGGTGCCTGACATTGAGGTGACTGATGAACCTCCTAGAAAGAAACTGAAAATGGAATTAGGAGACCCTTCCCATGCCAGGGTACATGAGAAGAAAAAGGATAAGGTGAGTGCCCTAATTACTGGAAACAGAGTCTATGACCACCAGATGAGGAAAGCCATTAGAGAAGGGAAGAAAGTAAGAGGAGATGTACAAGAGGAAGTTGAAATGCCCCTCCTACTATGCCAAGATGAAAGGGAGTTGCGATAAGAACAGTTCTTGAGTGATGATAATTTAATCAAAACTAAAGAGTTTAAGGATTTCTTGATTTGGGTAAACCAAAAAAAAATTAGATCCCAATTACAATTAACAGAGGGTGATTCAGTGCCAAGTGAAGCTTTGTAGGCTTTGCAAGCATATGACCTTGAGACCGAAACAATGACACTAGAGGAAGCTAGGCAATTGGTTAAGTCTAGTGGGATGTTGCTTTTAGAAGGATGGGATGTAGCCTCTAACTTCATAATTGACCATATTAGAAGGCAGCCAGATTAAAAATTATCTTCTGAGACACAAATTGGAGACATGATCAAGGGATGTGGATATGATCCACAATCTCAAACTTTGGCAATGTTGTCCCTTGCACCTAAGACACCAAAGCCTTCCCTGATCAATGTGCAAGAAAAGCAAGATGGGGATAAGATCATTTGGTCTATCGACAATACTGGTGACTTGGAGATATCTCAGGCTCTCACACATTTTGCACACCTCAATGAGGCCAAAGCAGCGCAGATGTCAAAAAGATATCAGAATATTTTTGATGAATCAAGTTTTGTTGTGAAGGATAGAGAATTATGCTTGATCAAGATCAAGGCATTAGAAGGAAAGGTGGAGGAATTGAATAAGAAGATACAAGAGGCCCCTAAGTCTATCTTAACTCCTCCTAAATAGGTTGTATATGATCAGACTAACACTACAGAGGATTTATCCACAGGAACATAGCAAGAAGACAAAGATCAAAACCAAGTGGCTTTGGAAGCCTTGTTGAAGATCCTGCAACATAGGATTGATATCCTAAAGGGAAAAGTTGATTTGGTGCATAATGCTTTTAGCAAGCTACCTGACCTAGAAACAGAGGTCAATAACCATATTGCAACTTTAAGTCCTTATTTTGGAACTTGCTCAGGTAGGGCATCACTTTTTGAAAGACTAGCAGCCTTACAACCACATAGGGCAGATCTGCCTAAAATTGTCAGTTAGGTAAGAGAATAAATTGAGCAGATTGGAGCCACTTTGTCTTTCTTCAAGGCAAGGCAAATCAAATACAAACTAGAATCAGTATGTTTGGGCCAGACTATAATAGATTTATCCCTCCAATATAGGGAGATGATAATAAGATTGAAGTAATACTAGATTGGAAAGGTGTATCTGATACCTTACTGCCTATTAAAGAGGCATTTATAATAGATAATATTACATTAGACATGGATAGGTTCAATAAAACTTTGGATGAGGCTTTTAAAGTAGAAATAGACTTTATTAAGTTTGTAATAGATGTCAAGCTCATCACAGATGCAAGATGGGATAGACAAAAGGAACAATTACAGAATATTCAAAGATTTAATTGGTCCTCAGAGGTAGAGGTTGCAAAATGAGATGTAAGCACAAATCCCAAGAAGAAAAATCATGCAGCCATTAACCTTGATGTATTGGATGAGGAGTGAAGAGGCACCTGTCACCTGATCTATGAGCGCAAGGAGGATAGTCGTAAAAAAGAGTAGTGTAAGTTAGCCTATATTAGCGGTCACTAGGTCTCGCAATAACTACAAGAGGTTATCCAGAATATCTAGAGACAAAGGTGCTAGCTATCAAAGATTTGGAAATAAGATTTGATCTTCTCCTTATTTTGTCTTTCCACCACTTGAAGGTTTAATTGTAATTTTGTCTTTTAGTACCTTTAGGGTTAGGTCTAGCCATCCAAAGCTTGCTGCATCCTTAATCTTTAAGGATTCCAAGATGGCTAGTACTCTATAAATAGAAAGTTGTAACATAATGTAAGTATGGTAAAATATACAATTGTGAGTTAGACTTCTCATTTTTGTCTGAGTTTTTAAGCTTTTAGTCTTTTGAATGTATTGAAGAAGCAAAATTTTGATAAAATACAGTGTAGTTTCATGTTCTATATCTTTGTTGTCTTCTTATATTTATGTTTATGCTCTTGTATGCTTAATTTCTAAGGCATCTTAAACATATCAGTTATAAGGTAACTATGCAATTGAGCTTATAAGTTTCTTTCAAGGAGGGAGTAATTCTTATGAGTGATTCCAGAGGGTTAAACGTTAGTGTAAGAATTTGATACAGGGATATGGGAATGAAAAGGTAGTTTGTATGGCACTCTATCTGAACTACATGTGTATTTCCATTAATTGATTTGCTATCAATCTATATTTTATTTGACTCTTTGCCCAAGATTAGGCACTGGTCTAGGGTTTGATAAGTAGTTATTCATCATCAATATCAAAACAAACAATCATTTACTTTACTGTTATAAAAAATATACATGCTTAAGTAGTTGTATTTGAGAATACAATTCAACTTGTTGATTCCTTAGATAGAGAATCATCTAGGTTAGCCTTCCTGAATCAAAGAACTCTAAAAAGAAGAAGGACAAGAATCCTTATTTCACTGATATTTGATATTGTCATGTTCATGGTTTGGCTTATTAATCTCTGTGTCAAATTGATCATAATCATCTTGTTCTATTAGTTGATGCAGTAAGAGGCAATATGTAAATCAGTGTGACCCCTAATCCACTATTATAGCTACTGAGAAGTAGTAGTCTATTTATGGTATACCCGCCTGAGTTTGTGGAGCTCAAAGAAGGAGGATTAATCCTCATCAATTAGACTTTATCTTGTTAGAATTAGAAGTTGGGAGTTATAGAGTTGGTTAGTTATTTGTTTTGATTCTACAAGAAAAATATCTAACACAAGCAACTTGTCATGGTTCTGTTCTGCCTGATGATGACTCTATTTGGCGTAAATTTAATCCAGAGCATGCAACATTGGCAAATAGTCTTCCAAAACAATCTGTATGAAAGGCACTTTGGCAGTTCGCAGGCTTTTGAAAACGTTGAGAAAACATTGAGGATAGTTGTGGTTACTCCTCTTCCACATACCATGGTGGTAATTCCTTCACCATTCGTCAACACACACATTAGTTGACTGGTCTGTAGCCCATGTTTGTGTCTCATTCCCAGACCATGGTTGATGAAAGTGTTGTTTTGCATGAAGAAAAATACAAAGATGAGCATCTACGCAATGCCAATTTGGACAAAAATGAATTAAGGATGCAGGAAATAAAGGAGAATTTTATGGATAGGAACAAATCAGATGATTTTGGTAAAAATATTTCAGAGAATGATAAAATAAATACTGGTAATTTTGCCAAGGTCGGTTATATGGAAGCTTCAAACAAGGTGCAAGGGATATAGATAAACATTAATATTTTTATTATAATTTCTAAGAGTGAAGGTGGTCCTAAAACCAGGAATGGATTGTTCGAAGTTCCCAATAACTTCTATGAAGGAGGAAGTTGTGTTCTTGGTGAATTAGTGCCTGGTAAAGTTGGAGGAGAAGATGCTTATGATTCTGATCTGACTTGGAGAATACTCATTTGGAGTGTGTTGGAACAAAGTTATGCAACGTTGAGATCTTCTCAAGGCCTAATTGTTCTTTGAGATTCAAAATAGGAAGCATGCGATGCCACTATGCATGGTTGTGCTGGTTGGACTTCACGGGGGAGATTGTTGGGATATGAAGCCCAACGTTCACATGACCGTTTATTTTCTTCCATCTCTTCGTATTCAAAGAGATTTCTATAAATGATTGTGTGCACTCATGTATTGGATTGGAGATTTATTATTACATGATAATTCCCTGCTTGAAAGTGGACGTAGGCAATTGCCGAACCACTATAAAATTGTGTTGTTACTTTTATCTTGGTTTTCTGTTTTATTTCTGCTTCTTTGCTTGTCTTTTATGTTTACAGATTGAGTGCACTTTTTTACACTTCTCTGAAGTGGAAATAGAAAAATATTAGAGTATAGAGAGTGATGCTTTCTTATTATTTAGTTAAGAACTAACTCTCTTCATTTGAAATCAAACAATGCAAAAGATCAAAAGAAGCATGAGAAGAAAGAGTGTGTACTTTTTGCACTTTCAATTTTAGAGTGTGATGCTTTCAAAGAGAACATTTTGTAAATATATTGATAGCTAACTCCTGGGTTGATCTATTCAGTGATTGGACAGTTGAACAATTGCGACACTCATCATCAAACTACATAAGAAAATGGCTAAAATGTAGAAATTCAGTTTTTAAGATGATCTATCCTATAGAACTTTAACCTCAAAGACATTCAAATAATTTCATTCTTTCATTATTTTTTCTTCCATCCATAACCTCATATAACCTTATATATGTCAACAACAACAACAAGTGAAAAAGATAGTACAATAAAGTGGAACCTCTTGATCTCATCTGCCTCAATCTCAAAGAACATATTTATAGGAAAAGTTTCTTTAAAGGGTTAATGTTGAGAATAATCTTTGACCAATATTTGACAAATGATGAGAAATTTTAGGGGATAAATAATTTGTGGCTCCACATGTGGTTCCCTTTTATTAAAATTGTGCATAGACCATCCGAATTTTTCTATCTTGAGTTCACCCGTAAGATCGACGAACAAATTTTCTGGCATTTTATCAAAACATGGACGAGAATCCTCCAATTTTTCCATTAAAACCATATTCAGATATAAAATAATTCCATGAAACTGCATCTTGACTTGGTATTTGATTAAAAATATTTTACGCTACCTCTATCCTCCCATTTCACACACACTAGCCAATCATGGGATTCCAGGAAATAAAATCTCATTCAAGCATTATGTCAAGCAAAAAATCTCACATAGATTTCATTATTACGCCTTCTTCTTTTGGTATTTCTTTTCCTATTAACATCTGAAATTCATAATGGTATGAGCATATAACAACCACATAAACTATTGTACAAACATATCATTCCAAATTGAAACAATTGAGACACTTCAATTTCTCTTATATATATTTCAGGCTGGCATTCCAAATTCCTCTATTTCTCTAACCACTCTAATCACAATATTAAACCTTTGCAAGGGATTTTAATGGACAATAATCAAAATAAATAAAATTAAGCATGAACACATTAAATATTATGGAGGGAAGACTATGAAAATAATGTACACAATGGAAGATAAAGATGATCACACGAATGGTGGATGCCAATGAGTTCGTTGCAAAGAGAATATCTCACTTGATATCCCCCTCATTGGTTATTTCCCATGTTGCATGAGAAACCATGATCCATAAATTAGAACTAGCCATCTCTAAACCTATAATATAACTATTGTTTATTCTTCTTAGAATGGCACATCTTTTTTCTCCAGATTCATATGTCATGAAAAGGTTTCCTTTGTTAAAATCTCTCCCATTTCACGTGTGGCTATCCAACCTACTAAACCTAATCGTATATAATGACAAATAAAGAAAAAAACAAAGTGTCCCCTTCGTATGTCATGCTGTTTAGTTTTTTGTATAGACATTTCCTCCCATTTAGATGTATTCCCCTCTTTATTAGGAAGTTAATATTGTCTAGAAGATTCTAGAGATGTTAGGAAGATGAGACTTTCTATAGTCTTCCATACAACAATCCATATTTTGAGTAGAACATTCTAAGATGTAGAATATTCTAAAAAATAGGAGTTGCCAATTTTGTATCAAGCATCTATAAATAACATACCATGTACAGGCATATAGTGCATTATTTTTAGAAGACATTGGAAAGCTTTGGATGGTTGTAAGAAACCTAGATTTGTTGTTTTTCAGATATATATATTTGTATATGCTCTATTTTTGCCCTGTTTTATTATATTTCCAGTAGCTGTTACAATACTTTTATATTGTTTTGGGCTTGTTTTTTACATGGTATCATAGCCAAGTTCAACTAAAAATATATTGCTAGAGTGATTTGTTTGCAGGGATGTTATATTGTTGGAGTAAGATTTTTCTAAAGATTTTTTTTTGTGGCTAACATGGGCTCTACAAATGAAGCATTGCCAATATTTGATGGAATTTGTTTTGTAGATTGGAAGATTGCAGTTAAGAATGCTTTAAGAGAAAATGGTTTATGGAGAATAGTGAATAAGGAAACTGGAGAACCCCAAACTAATAGATAAAAAGAGTTCTGGAAATGCAAGTTGGAGCAAGCAAGACCTATATTATTGGTAAAGCTTTAAGCCTCAATCTCAATAGAAGATTTGTTGATATTGATAATCCAATAGAGTTGTGGAAGAATTTAGAAAAAGAGATTATAAAGAGGCAGATGTTGCTAGCATGTTTAGTATAGAATAAAAAATGGTGAACCTGGATCTATCCGTTTTTGAAAAAAATGTTTGATTACTTCAATGAAGAACTACTTTTTTAAATGCTTAGCTGAAGAAAATAGGTGTTGAATATGCAAAAAATGATTTTCAGTTGATTACAATGGTTGAAAGTAAGCTTCCCCAACCATACAAGGTATTTAAGGAATCAAGGAAAAGGGTTATTCACTAAACCCCAATACTGCACAACAAACTTTTAATAAATTTTGCAAGTTTGTTTTAGATGAAGAAGTTCAACTTATTAAAGAAGGGTATATTAAGAAGAATCATGCATATTCAGCTAAAAGTAAATTTTCTAGAAATGATAAAAATAATAATTGGAGAGGAAAAATAAAATTCAAAATAATAAAGGTTCTAACCATTTTTCTAGACATGATGGTGCAGAAAAACAATTTAGAAGAAAACCCATTATTCGAAAGTATTTTGGTGGTGAGAATCACATGGAGAATTTTTTTTTGAAGAAGAGGGACAATGGAAGGCAGCAATACAAGTCCAAGCAAAACATGTTTAAGAATTCGAAAAAGGATAGACATAGCTTCGTAGCTATCTTCCTAAAAAGGAAAGCGAAATCAAGTGAGGGGGTAATTGCTATACCTGAAAGTAAATCTAGTGTTAAAGAGGACACTTTGCTTCAGATTCTAATAAAGAATGGATTTTAGATTTAGGGGCATCATCTAACATGACTGGGGATAGATATTTGTTTATTGATTTTTATGAAGGGAAGAATTCAGATCAAGAAATTACTATTGACAATAAAATGAAACTTTCAGTTTTAGGAACATGGACTGTCAATGTAACAAATGGGTATTTGAAAAATGTTTTACTAGTTGAAGGATTAGAGGTGAATCTTATTTCAGTATATAAAATAGTTCAAGATGGATATGATTTTTTTGTCACTATTGATCAAGTTATTGTTAGAGATAGAAAAGACCCAAGCAATATAATTTCTATTGGTAGAGGCTATCACGAAGAGAGTCTTTTAAATTTGTGGGATTTTTTTATGATGAATACACACACTCTCATGCTTTTATTTCTTAGATTGATTATATGTCAAAGATTTGGCATGCTAGACTTGGATATATAAATTATAGAAAAATACAAGACATGATTAGAATGTATATATGGTTAGAGGATTAACAAAAAATTCAGCTTCTGAAGGTGTTTGTGAAGGAGTTGTGTTAGGGAAACATCATCGAGATCCTTTTGATTCAAATAAAGCATGGAGAGCTAATCATCCATTATATCTCATTCATAGTGATTTATTTGAACTAGGTTATCCTTCACTTTTAGGTGCTAGGTACCTTCTCACTTTTATTGATGATTACAACAGGAGAGTATAGGTTTATTTTCTTGAAAGGAAAAAATCAAGTATTTGAAGTTTTTCAAAAATTGAAGGCATTAGTTAAAAATCAAAGCAGGAAAATAATTAAATGCTTAAGGACAGATAATGGGGGTGAATATCGCAATTATACATTTGATTCATTTTGTGAAAATTATGGTATTAAGGTGGAAAGGACAACTCCTTATACTGCTCAACAAAATGGGGTGGCTGAACGAATGAATATAACTCTTTTAGAAATGGCTTGTTGTATGTTGCCTTTTAAAAGTTTGCATAATAAATTTTGGGGTTTGGCTATTTCTTGTGTTGCATATATTGTGAATAGAATCCCCACCAAAGCCCTCACAAATATCACCCCAAAAGAAGCTTGGAGTGGTAGAAAGCCCCACATTGGGTATTTAAAAGTATTTGGGTGTATTTCTTGGGCACCCATTCTTGATGAAAAGAGTGAAAAGTTAGAACCAAAGAGTCATAAGTGTTTGTTTATGGGTTATAGTGAAATATCCAAGGCTTATGGGTTATATGATTTCACAACAAACAAAGTCTTTATAGTAGAGATGTAAAGTTTGATGAGCATTCACAAGTTACAACCACTTCGTCTCACTCTACAACAACAAATGCTTCTCATTTTTCTAATTTTTTAGAAAGAAATGGAGACTACATTGATGAGGATGAGTTGTGTACTTCTAAAAATGATGACAATACTATTGAAAATGAAACAACTAATGCGTGTAATCAACCATTTTCTGCAGGTTGTGATGATGAAGAAGATGAATTTTCAGTTAGAAAAAAGACAAGGAGTGTTCAAAGATTCAAGAAATGAATGGTAGTGCTCTTATGACCAAAGTATTACAGATTAATGATCCATTTTTATATGAGCAGGCTAGAGGGAAGAAAGAATGGGAGCACGATATGAAAGAAGAATATGATTCTTTGGTGAAGAATAAAACTTGGGAACTTGTGCCACTTCCCAAAGGTAAGAATGTGATTGGTTTCAAATGGGTTTACAAAACATAATTTAAATCAGATGGTGCTATAGAAAGATTCCAGGCTAGATTGGTTTCTAAGGGGTTCAATAAAAAAGAGGGTGTTGATTATGAAGAAACATTTTCTCTTGTCATTAAAATGAATAAAGTTAGAATTATTCTTTCTTTGGTTGCAAGTCTTAGGTGGAATGTTCATCAAATGGATGTCAAAAATGTTAAGTTTTTAGGATAGCTGGAAATGTAATAGCACTCTATGTTGTATGTGTTTTCCAAATGCAACAATCTCTCTTTCATTTATATTGGGAATGAGGCAAGGAGAGACACGTCCCTTCATGGGGCATGTCTATTCATTATTATTTATAAGAAAGGACACGTCACTTCCCATTAATTATAATTTAATCAATCTTATAATGTTTCATCAATCAATTATTAATTAAGAATAATATAATAATATAATAATATAACATTGAATATTAAATTTCATATGATTAATAATAATATAACATATAATATATTATTATTAATCAACATATATTATATGTATTCTAATGATCAAACAACTGAAGCTACAAACATTAACACTCCCTCTTAGCTAGGGAGGATGATCAAACATAATGTGTAGTGGTCTCCTATGTCAACACTTATATGACCCTCACCATAGCTATACAAAATATTAACATTCCCTCTTAGCTAGGGAGGATAAATCAATCCAATGTCAACACTTCTATGACACTTGACAACATCAATCATATGATGTAAGAAATAAAAGCATCATCTTCATGATGTAATCAAGAGAAACATAGTCTCAAGATATGGATTGCTTCCATCAATGATTCTATGCACAAGCTCTCAGGTGGATTTCCTCCATCGGCAATTCTATCCACAAGCTCTCAGGTGGATTACCTCCATCGGCGATTCTATCCACAAGCTCCTCAAGCTTTAATGTGGATTGCCTTAATCGACGATTCTGTCCACAAGTTCTATCTATTATGATCTGTTTCAGCCATCATAAGATGTCTATCACAATAGAAGATTTCCATCATTTGATATCTTGAGTATTGGCCTATCAGAATGTCAACACATGACATTCACCAAATACTCTGAGTATTGGCCTATCAGAACATCGACATATGATATTCACCAAGTAATCAATAAGGTATTGGCCTGCAGAACATCAACACATGATATTCACCAAATAAGGTCTATCATATATCTATACAAAAAACTCATAGACTGTCAATGACATCTAACACTTAGTTGTTGATTTACAAGATATATCTATGCAAACAACTTATAAACCGTCAATTTAATGACATCTAACACTTAGTTGTTGCTTTACAAGATGTATCTATACAAAAAACTCATAGACCGTCAATTTAATGACATCTAACACTTAGTTGTTGCTTTACAAGATATATTTATGCAAACAACTCATAGACCGCCAATTTAATGACATCTAACACTTAATTGTTGCTTTAATTCATCATGATCTGTTTCAACATTATAAATAATATATATCATGATTTAAGTTATTGTAAGGTCGTCACCTTCCAATAACTTCTGCAAATACAATTGATAATCATTTGGAAGTCGTCACTTCCTTATGATGTACACAGGAGGTAGGCCCATTAAAATCATATAGTCACACATATGGACTTTTGAACTCCCTCTAAATATCAGTCATCTAATCTCCTCATCAATGATGCTTTTGATGGAGTATCAGACTCCATTTGAATCTGACGTCAATTCTCCTTTTCCTGCAAGAGCATCCTCATAAAAGATCAAGGAAAATAGCTTTTATAGTACGTATAGAAATACAAATAAGAGAGATAATACAATGAGTAGATTAATGTAATATTCAAGGATAATAAATACTTATCTGCACATCAACATCCTTGACACAAGTTGCTTCAGTGAAGGTCCATATACATCAAATCATAAAACACCTTCTTAGATTATTTGAGAGACATCTCCCCTTTGAATTATCTCCCCACTAAGAATATTTCAATTTGAAATGTAAAACTGGTTTTTATTCTCCCCCATAATGTACAATTCTCACTCTTATATCGTTGAACAATTCTCATGTCTTCTTATGAAATGACTTGATTTAAGAGAGGTGACACTCTATAATTGATGCTTTCTTTCTATAAAGAGACACCCTTCCTTGAATTCATGCTTCTTTGTTAATGCTTGACCATGATCATAACAAATTAATATATCTCTTTAATGAAAGTCACTTTCAGAAATTTCACATAGACCAGTACACATTCCATCATAACTTTTGAAACCCACACTTTCTTTACAATCACTTCGGTGAGATTCTCTTAAATTAGTTTTTCACCAACGTATCCAAAGTTTAGCAAAATCCAATGGTGGATTCGTGAGATATGGTCATTTTATTGAGACAGTATTTTATGATACAGTCACACATTCACCATCAACAAACTACTCTCTTACATTTACAGTCTGGCTCTGATACCATGTTAAGTTTTTAGGATAGCTGCAAATGTAATAGCACTCTATGTTGTATGTGTTTTCCAAATGCAACAATCTCTCTTTCATTTATATTGGGAATGAGGCTAGGAGAGA
>MU224002.1:1860904-1890227 GCA_018584345.1 Thuja plicata
AGGGTGTGTAGAGGCCGGTTTGAATCCCTGTAATTTCCTCGTGGTAGCCAGCATACCCATAGTCCTGCTTAGCACGTCAGCTACCATGATAAAAAGATAGGGGGACAGAGGGTCTCCCTGTCTGAGAACTTTCTCAGGGGTAAAGTGTCTACCCGGGTAACCATTAGTTAAAATGGAGAAACTAACCGTTTGGGTACATTCTTTTATTAATTGGATAACCTTATCATTAAAGCCCAGTTTATCAAGGATTTTTATAAGAAAGGACCAGTTGATTTTATCATACGCTTTAGAGATATCAAGCTTAAAAGCCATACCTGGGGCTCTGCATTTGTCCATCGAGTGTATAATCTCATGAGTGGTAATGGCCGCATCCAGAATCTGTCGGCCAGGAACAAAACCTTTTTGAGTATTGCTGATAATCTTATTCAGGAGAGGTTTTAATCTGCCAATGAATGTTATTTCAATAAATTAATTTGATTTAATTTTAATCAAATAAAAACACTTCATATTGTTAATCACATTTAATCTACCCATAAGTAAATTGAGTTTGATATTTGCAAGTTGTGTAAAGTGCAGGTCAATCCAATGATAAAGTTTCAATACATAATTTAATGTTAATGCGATTGCTATAAGATATATCTAGTTATTTAAAAATTCAAAGAATGCTGATTTCTCAATGGACAAACTTCACAAGCACAACACTTTTCCTAATAAAAGAGTGTATGGAGCTAATAAACAAGGTAAATTACATAATAAAAAAGCATACTTAGCACAATGAGGGACATTTTGAGAGAAGAGTTGCAAATAAGTTCCAAGAAGATGTGATTTTGTGACAAGTGGTTGCATAGTTTTATTTCTTTCTTATGCACAATTTTGAGAAAGTAATTCAGTTGGACCAAATATTTCACATGGATAGACTTGGAGTAAAATTAGACAGTTTTGGAAAAGAGATTGGACATATTTATGGTATGTGAAGATAAATAATATTTGTATAAAAATATTATTTGTGCAAGAGTTATACATAAAAGAAGTTTCTAGATATACGTAAAATATCATTGAATGTGGACAATTCTTTGAGCAATTTCTTTATTTCACATTTTAAACTCTATAAATACTTGTATTGCTAGAGGAGTTGAATGAGAGAGGAGTTCATTTCATAGGGGTTATATTGCAAGATTTTCTCTAGGATCGAATAGTATGTAAATCTCTATGTAACAGCTTAGAGTCTAAAGATTGTATTGTAATTATATTCTACTGCTAAATAATACAATGGATCACTAGTTTTGGAGTGCGGGGTTTTTTACTCGAAAGGGTTTTCCCTACGTAAATTATGTGTTCTATCTTTTGTCTTTTCCTTTTTGTATAATGATTTTGTATAGTTGAATCTTAATGTATGCATGCTACTGAAATTGTTTGATCTAGCAAGATCTAAAATTGCAAGCACTTTCCTCTAAGGTTTTAATCATGGGTAATAAACTTTGCTTGATTCCTCTTTATGGCATGGTCGTATGTGTTTGTATCAGCATATTGTCATCTATTTGTGAAGAAACAATAGATACTGGATGCACATAGTGATCTTAGATTGATTTTATAGGATTTACAAATAGTCCTTTATTTGGTATCAAAGCTCTGTTCCAAGCTTTTCGGGTTGCTTGCATGTGTTTTTTGTGAGTTGCGTGTACTTTTTGTTTGAGTTGCAAATAATTGCATGGACTGGCATGTTGCTTGTATGTTCTTGCATGTAAGATTTTTTGGTGTTACAATTTTGGGTATTCTTTCTCTGAAGTTTTCTTAGCCTGACAAGCTTGAGAGAATCTTAAAGAATTAGCTAAAGAAGACTGATCCATTGATGATTGGATGTCTTGTATTTGTTTAAGTTTTAGAGACAACACATAGTTTGAAGGATGGTGAGGATAGAGAAAATGGAGTTGACCATGTTGAAATGATCTTGATACATGGAGCTCTTGTTTTACATCAAAATAATTCCTTAGGCATGGGTTGTGCTTTTCACACTTTATGGTTTCATGCAAAAAAGTTTTTATATTGGGAGTCTATGTGAGGCTCCTTGGTAATATGGAGAATCTTGCATTGTTTTTCAACTATGCGGTGATGTTCTTATGTTGGGTTCTTGTTTTTCTCAATATTGAAAGGCGCTACTTTTGTTACCCAAAATACATGGAGTCTATGGAGTTGATCGTTTGATGATCTAGAAGCTTTTGGAATAGCATGTCCCCCTCTAATACATGTACTGATGGTAGTTGTGGAGCTGGTCTACCAGTGGGCCTGGAGTTCTTGAACTACTTTTTCCTTATGGATGTTTTACTTGCATGGCTTGGATTCATGTTCCTTGAATCTAAGGGGTTTATAGATTTTCCTTAAAAATCTATGGTGGTTGTCATCTATGACAATTCATTGTTCTAGGTTAAGTTGTATGACACTTTTTAAAACTTTTGAGTCTTCTAGATGAGAAGTGGGTATGGATGTGCATGGGTGTTCTTTAACACAGTGGTTTTGCAGGTTTTACACGATCAAGAAAAAAAATTATAGTTTTATGGATCTACTGAAGAGCTATTTTCTAGAGTTTGGCTCCTTTGAGGTGTTACTAGATGAGATAGTTGTAGTTTTGTCTGGATGCTTTGCGCATGATGAGAGAAGGTTATGGCACTTTCTTTGCATCTGGATGTTTGTATGTGATTAGTCACCCAACATTTCTGTGGTGATGCCTTTTTGGATTCATGTACTACAGTGCTTGATGTGGACTTGATTGGCGAATTGGATTTGTGCTTTATTGGGGTTTGAGTCATGTTGTCTACATGATTTTTCTCTTTGAGATATTATTTTTTATGTCATTAATGTGATAGGGAGTTTGCATGTTGGAATGATTGGATCTATGAGTTTGTAGTTGTGCGGATTTATCACCTATTTAGTTGCAAAGAGATAACTTAGATGTAGAGTGTCTATATTCATTAGATTTGATTCAGTGTTGGTGCAAACTTGTTAGCCGGCCTTGTCTATGGTCACTTGTGTATTGGTGTGGTTGCTTTGGGACAAGAGGATGGATGATGGGTGAATACTAGGATAGTTTATCATGGGGTCCTATGGCACATGTTGTATTTCCTCTATTTGAAGATCTTGGTTTCACTTGGTGTGATTAGTAGTACACATGTATGTGTGTGGACCTAGATGATTTGGGAGATGGTGTGTCATATGCTTGGAGAGAATCGTATCACAATTTAGTGTAAGCTTTAGTAGTGATTGTGTATTCATCATATGGTGATGGATGATCTTCTTTAGTGATTAAAATGATTTGGAAGGATTCTTAGATCCTGTTGCTGCAAAAGGGTTCCTTCACCTTTACATGTGAACTATTTGAGGATGTGTAGCATCTTAGAGCCATGAAGGACTCTTGGATTCATTGGTTGAGGTGTTGGTGGTGCTTGGCATGTAATGTTGGTTTATAGTATGTTGGTGTTATGTCATGGTACACTCTTGATTACACATTAGAGTTTTTGCATGATGCATGCTCTTGAGATCATGGTATGTTCACTTGGAGCATGTGATCTCCTAGGAGGGGATGGTTAGATCGCGATGTCATGATAGGTTCTTGATTCATCTGATTAGAGCTTTGATAGTGGTTTGGCCAGTTCTCTTTGAATTGGGTGCATTGGTCATATGTCAACGAAGCTTCATGAGAGTGCAAAGATGCATTTGGAGTTTTGGATGAATTGACCTTTTGTTGGTACTCATGGATACATAGAGACTTAGGTAAGGCTAGAGTTCTCTTGAGATGAGAGACATGCAGTTGAGATGGTTACTCTTAATGAGATTTCAGTAGTACTTTTGAGGGGCCTACGGCTTGGTTGGACATAAGTATAAAAAATACCAATGAGGAGATTGCTCTTGGATGAGTATTGATGACTTGCATATCTTGGAGGAGCATTCTAATTCCTCACTCTTGGTCTACTCGACAGTTTATCACTTGAGAGGTATTTCCCATTATTTCTTTCAAGTGCTTTATGTTTTTTTCTTTTTTTTCTTTTTCATGGATCTTGAGCTAAAGTTAGATGGTTCTAGAGGGATTCATTTTGAAAGATGGATATCATGGTTATCTCCTTGAGATGTATTTTTATTTATGATGATCATAGGAGATGGTAGTGCGCCGATTTCGTGAAATGGGAAATGGAGTAGTTTGATCTTCTTTGAGAAGCTTACATCTATGTAGATACTTAATATTATGTTATGAACGGGTTTGGATGTTGTTGTGGCTTTTCTCTTTGGATTGTGAAGGAGATCATACTTTGCACAGCTGGCATTTAGAGGTGTTTGTTTGAAGAAGTTAGTGTTCAAATTATTTATAGTTGCTCTTCTGGCCTTTGGAAAACCCACCTGCTTTCCTTAATTGGACCGGATGATTTTGTTCCGTTGTGAATGGGGTTATCACAGGGTTTCTTAAAATGTGACATATAACCTGAGGAAATAATCGCCATTCGCCATGAGTAATTTTGGACGTTATGATGAAGAATCTGTTTTTGAGATTGGTTTTTAAACAATAATGGACGGGGTGCCCAATGAGGCAATTGGAAAAATCGTTTGTCTGTCGTCTATGTATGTAGATTCAATTATTACTCATCACCGACATACTATATTTCTCTTTCACCTTTATAATTTTCATTGGTCTTCTCTTGAAATCCGTTTTTCTATTGCAATGGTACTTTTTCTCCAAACATAATTTATGTTAATGAAGGCCAGCAAATTGTAATTGCTGTTAAACAGGGATAAAAATTCAGTTGAAATATTATACAAGTTTATACAGGGAAGAAGGGCCAATAATTGTATAGGGTTCAATTTTGTTCTATATTGTTATATATTTATATTATATATTGTAAATAAATAGTTTTTAGGTAAATTAAAAAATAATTAAATGGTGATTAACAGGGAGTCATAAACACATGAGAAGCTCTGAATCCATGAATTCTATTCTTATCACTTCACTATCGACGATTCTATATAATTCAGCAGGAATGGATTTGAGTACTTCTCATGTTATCTTATGTTATTTATAGATACTTCCACGGCCTTTGGAATTTTCTCTTTGATTCGACCTGCTGATTTTGTTAGTTTGTGAATGCTATCAGAGAGGAGGTTAAAGACGTCACATATTATCTGTGCGTCGACCACCCGTTTTTGGGGTTTTATATCTAGCTGGCTTTTTGTATGAGCGGATTTTCTGATTATACAGGTGCCCGGGTAAATCAAAGTTTGTATATAACGATGTAATTGCCGTTTTTTGGTACACAGAGAAGGTCGTGGTGAAGGGACGTATTTCATGCGCTCACCTTATCATGTAACTAAGCTTCCTACAAAATGTATTATTGACCAAGTTTCAAAAATACGAAAACTGAACAGATTTTCGTAAAATTTTCAGCATTTGTTTTTCATGATCTGCATATTTTGTGGTCGAAAACCACAAAAAAATTGCAAAAAAATCACTGTGTTTTTGTGATTTTGAAAAAAAAAAAGTTAGACCTTTTTTTTTTTCTGTATTTGGTGCGTTTTGTCTGGAGCTTAGCCCGTGACCTCACCTATTTGGCTTGACACCTGGCACACTAAGTCAAGTAACTTGTGATTGGAATGACCATTGTCTATGGAGCGCCCAAATTGTACCAGGGAACTTGTGATTGGAATGAGCATTGTTTATGGAGCGCCCAAATTGTACCATTTCCTGCTAGGACTTGGGTTGCTTGTATCATATACAGTCTCTGTCTTGCGTCTTCTTTTTTGAATTTACTTCAAAATTTTAAGATTTTTAATGGCTCCGGCCAACCTTAGCCTAGCAGTTGATGTTGGTGTTGGAGTTTTGGCGACGGTCGACCATAGCACCTACGAATAAACGGCCTTGCAAACTCGTCTCGAAGGTTTTTCACGACGTACAACTTCTAGTACCCTTGATGTTGTGTTGCCCATGCAAGATTTTTATAGTGTTGTGAAAGGCTTGAAAAATATACTTTAATGGGTTATTTTGTGGGGATGGTTCCATCTAAAAGCATGTTGCGTGATTGGGTTGCCAAAGCTTGGGCTCCTCATGGGGTCCAACTTGATGGCGTCCAAAATCTTAGAAAATGTTTCTTTTTTTTTTTTGCTTTTCCAACCCCTTCCATTTTGAGGGCATTCTCAAACATGGGGCTTGGTTTGTGAGGTAATCCTTGCGTGTTGTTTAGCCATGGTTGTGAGACTTTACTGTCTCTAATGAGAAAAAACTCAAGGTCCTTTTTTGGATAGAGTTTCCTGGTTTACTCTTGCCTTGCTAGCCATTCCTGCAAGCTATTTCCCAATCCCTTGACAAGGTGGTTTGCATGGAATCTGACCGCTTTTTTCATGCTTATCCCCAAAAAAGATTGTGTTGAAGGTGATTTGTCTCATGACCTAAAAGAGACTATTTACATCCAGGTTGGAGGTCATTGCTTCTCTCAAAGAGTGCTTTATTAAAATTTTCCCAACACCTGTTATTGATGTCAATCTTCATATAAGCAAAAAATTAAGGATTGTCCACTCGTTTTCCCAAGGACTAAATCTTCTCATAGGGAGACAACCCCTCCTCGTTCTTCCAAGGCCGCTAAAACAGAAGAGGACTGGACTACTATAGTTCACAAAGGAAAAAACTCTTTGGCTTCTTCCACGAAATAGGCTAATGTCACTACTTCACAGTCACAACTGCAAGAATTAATCAGCCAAGGAATCAATCAAATACATAGCCTCCAGTTCATGAGGTTTCAAACTCTGATGAACAATGGAAGGTTTTGGATGAGGGTGTTTCTCACCCTGTATGGGTTTGCACTCTTTTGGCTGCTTTGGTGTTATCTGTTTAGACTTCCTCATCATGCCACTCTCGTAGCCCTTCTGGGAAGGAGGCAATTGGTGATGATGGACTAGAGAAACAAATGCTAATTTTAGGATATTCTTACCCTAGTTTTCAACTGGCTTTCCAGACTTCTTGCAAAATAGCTTCTCCTCTCTTGAGGATGAGGATGATATGCAAGAGTTTGAATCATGAATTTAATGGCACGAAACATTTGAGGTCTAATTGACCTCGTCAAGAAGCATCTGATGCGGGATAATTGACAAAAATATCTTGCTATTTATGTTTTTTCCTTTAGGAAATTAAAATTGAAGCTTTCATACTGGTTTTTGCATGTCATGTGACTTGACCAGATGACCTAGTTTTGGCCTTAGAAAATGAAGTTGGTCGAGGAGGTGTCATCACTTTCATCTCACCATACTAGCATCCTCTATTCTGGCACATGGGTCGGATCCCACTCAGAGGATTGTGTGGGTCCTCATGTCATGTAATAATAATTCCTTTGGGATCATTAATATTTATGCCTCCAATGATGTTGTTAAAAGATCTCATTTGTGGCAGTAGGCAGTTGATTCTTTAACACCTACCACTTGGGTTATGTGTAGAGACTTTAATATGGTTGAGGTGGTCTTAGATAAGGAAGGTGTTTTTCCCTTTAGTTGGGGAATTGGAGAAAGAGAGGCTTGGTTTTACATGCACAACAAATTAGGCATGTTCAATCCTTATACCAACAACTTTTATTCTCAAGGTGTCTAGCACACTTGGACTAATTATAGAGTTGGCCTTGACAAAAAATTTAAACGGCTTGATAAGGCCATAATATCAACTCAATCTTTTTGTTTTTTTGGTGAAAATCAAGCTTTACCGGTTTTACCTAGCTGCTTGAGGTTACTTTGTCAGACCACTCTCCCATCAAGTTTAGTATTGAATGGCAGACGAGATGCATGCATCCTTCAAAAATGTAGTTCTTTGAAAATACTTGTTTGTTGAGTCATTCACCCACAATAGCCCACATTCAAAGGGTTTGGAATCTTGAAAGCCAACCCACTCAGCCTACTGGTTGGCTTATGTGGTGAAATGATGCTATCCAACACATGATGCATTTTCTTCACATTTATGGCAGACATTTTGCTAACCATCGACGATCCTATTATGCAACCACCAAAGATCTACATACTACCACAAAGGCTCTAGTTGCAAACCCTTTTTTCCTACTTGCAGGTCTGGGATGCTCAGCTCTTCCATCAAAAGAAAATAGCTAATAGTCATGGTTCTCGAGGGGCTTAAATTAAAGCCATATCACATTGGCTCTAGGAGGGATTATATGCATAAAGAGTTATTTTTGGCTTTCCAAGCATGTCATTCTTTCATTGGAATAAAATGTATCAAAGAAGGTCATGAGATGTCAGATATCCTTCAAGCCTTTGTCAAACATTATGAGAAGGTGTTTAGTTCTTAGGGAAATTTCCCTTAACGTGAGCAAGCCCTGAAGGATTACCTTTCTGTTGTTTCTTCTCAACTTTATGATTTGTAAAAGGCTTTTTATGATCAAAAGCTTACTCTAAATGACCTTAAAGAGACCATTTTTCTCTATGGAAAATGACAAAGAACCTGGGTGCAATGGCTTCCCCTTGTGAATTCTACAAGGCTCTTTGGCCTTGTGTTGGTTTCGACCTACATAAGATTTATTTGGAAGTTTGCATTCTCAATCTCTAGGTCAACTTATTAACAAAAGAATTATCAAATTTATACCTAAGGCTAGATATCTAAAAGATATCTACAATTGGCGACCCATTACATTTCTCAATGTCTAGATTACAAAATCATGTCGAAGCTCTTGGTCTCAAGATTAGACATCTTCTCCTACAAATTATTCATCCCAAGTAGACTGGTTTCATTAAGTTCTAGTTTATCCTAGACTATATTATTGTTGTTTCACAAGGCATGGAATGGTCTCAACAATCTAAGAAAAAAGTCATGTTCATCAAAATTGATTTTGCTAAGTCTATGATCACATTGAATGACCCTTCGTTCTTGTGATGTTCAAAGCCTTCGGGTCTGGTCCCCATCTCATTTAGTCTATGCAGATGCTTTTTGGAAACCCTTCAGCTTGCATCACCATTAATGAGCGACAATCTA
The DNA here is from genome assembly GCA_018584345.1 of Thuja plicata. Taxonomy (NCBI): domain Eukaryota; kingdom Viridiplantae; phylum Streptophyta; class Pinopsida; order Cupressales; family Cupressaceae; genus Thuja; species Thuja plicata. The sequence goes on from MU224002.1 coordinate 1,869,900, forward strand.
AAGCTTTTGTCTTGTTTAGATCCATTCGTCAAGGTTTCCCTTTGGCCCCTTCTTTGCATGTCCTTGTTTCTGAATGCTACGACTATCTTCTTACTTCTTCTATTTTGGGCAAACACGTTAGGGGAATTTCCTTGCCTAAGACACCTTCTCAGCTTGTTAATTGTCATTTTGCATATGATTCCTTCCTTACTTTGATTAAGGAAGAAAAGAATGTGTAAGAAGTGCTTCAATGCCTAGACACTTTTTGTCTAGCTTCTGGCTCAACAATACAATGACACAAAATTCAATGTTGCAGGCAATCATTCCTCCCAGCTCCTACCTAGGTTCTCTAGTATGGGTTGAAGTGGATCTAGTATGGGGATTTTTTTTTATTCCTCAGTATTCCATTTTTCTTTCAAGGATATGTTGTTGACCTTTGGATTGCATTCTTGGCCAAGATAGGGAAAAATTTCATTGGATTACCAAGCCTCTTTTTTGGATGGTAAATTCGAGATTCATTCCAAAGTGTTGGTTGAGCTACTCATGTGTACTATTGGACTCATATTGCCCCCCATCTAAGGCCTCTTATAGCAAATTGAAAAATATTTTGTGTGAATTTTTGTGGGCCTATGGAGCTAATTATCATGGCTTCACATGATTGCTTGGGAATATTTTGTCTCCAAAGGGAATCAAGAGGCCTTGGCTTTCTTTCAATCCAAAAATAAGGGCTTTCCTTGTATTCCAAATGGGTTATTCAAACCATTTTTAACAATGAGGCCTAAAAAATTATTCTCATGCATTGTATTTCTTCAGGATACCCAATTCATAGAGTGGCCTAGGAAGATATTAAGCCTTGGCTCTGCTAGGATGGGGTTGGATATCATGATGGCCTCTCTTTCAACATCCAACACAATATATGGTGATCATTGCTCATATAGGTTTAGGGGATCCCTCTGGCCCGTGTCAATAGAATTCATGCTCTGCACTTTCATAAGAATGAAATTTATACTCATTGGGATCTATGTTCTCATGCTACCACAAATCTTCAAACCTGGGAAGATTTATAGGCTCAATTCTTAATTAGCCACCGAAATCGTCAAATATTCAACCTTGTTGTGTTGGTATTGCCCCTGAATATGTTTCACAAGCTCAACATCCACTCAGTTAGGCTGTGGTGGAAGGATTGGTGATGATTTCTCATTACCTCCTTTAGTAACTATAAGCCCAGGTTGGGCTATCATTGGCTTGTTCAACACTTTCCTATGGTTCCAATCTAGAATCTTAGGTGGCATTTGCAATCCAAGAGGACTCATTTTGTTTGGTGTATTCTTTCCCAATGGTTTCTATTGGGATCTTGCCTTCAACATATGGAGCTGCCAGATCCCCGTTGTCTCTTTTGTGGGAAGTCTGAGACCTTTACACTTCTCTTTTGGTATTACAGAAGAACCCAACAAGTCTTGACATGGATTCATGATTTCTTTAGGCGATTTCAACATCCACCATTTTCTTATCATATGTTTTTGTTGGGGGATTCTCCTCATCTCCCCTTCAAGTTCATGAAAATTTGACATGCTTTCAGAGTGGAAATCCTCTTCAATTTGTGGAAAGATAGAAATGTTGTTATTTTTTCATACAACTCTCTTGATATAATTTTTTCTTTGTATACTAAAGCCTATATTTGTAATAATGTCATGCTTTCGATTCAAGTACAAGCTAACAAAGTGACACTAGAAGTGGCCCACTTGCAGGAGCTCTCACAATCAATGTTATGAATTAAAAAAAATTCAAATTTTGGAAGTCAAATTACATGATGGAAAATTGTTGGTATACATAGGGCTATCACCTAACTAATTTCACTATTAAATCCCTTTTACACCTTATTACTTAAGTTTACTTAGGGTACACATAGGATACATATCACTTTATGTCTCATATCATAAGATTAAGACACTTATCATTATCCTAGTTATTCTTATTTCTCAAGTTATTCTTCATGTTAGAAGAATTTCACAGAAGAATAGTGCTTTGCGGCTGGGTGGAAAAGCATTTAGGCAATGTTATTTTCCGTGCTAAACTCAAAAGAGATATTACATTGAGAGTTCATATCAATTTTATCATCAATTATGTACTTTATGTACGAGCATTGTATTCGACCTTATGATCTCTTGTAAAGAAACTATTTTCATATTATTTTGCCGAATCTTTGGATTTATATACTTAGACATTATATCAAAATCTCTTATCATGTCTTTATAGTCATATATTCAAGCATATTGCTTTAATTTACGTTTAATTAAATATATGATTATTTGTATTTATGTAATTTATTATTTTAAGAATATGAATATCCTTAATGAAAAAGTCCTTATAAGTGAAGTTTTATTAAATTTGATTTAAAAATTAATAAAACATTGAATCCTTTCAATAGAGCTTTAAGCAAAATGATATCAAAACTCACTATTTTACTTCTTAAAGTAGCTTCAACCCCATGGAAAAAAAAATGTAGTAACTTAACAAAAGGCCTTAAATAAAAGGTTTTTCATTTTAAACATACCAAGAGGTCAATAAAGAGAGACTTAACATATATTCAGAATTCAAGCTCAATCTCATATTGTTAGAATAAAGAGAGACTTGCATATTGTTGGAAAATGGACAATGTTAGGGTAGCATGAATGATAACAACCCATACTCAACATGGTTATGTGATTGTTTAGTTCTTTGAAAGAGTGGCTTTGGCTGGCCTACAAGGAAACAATCCCAGCAACATTCTTATTATTTTAGGGTTTTGTCAATAAATCATTCTTCCCTCTAAATTGCAACTCCTTGGCTTGAATCTTCATCTCTTCCTTACGTACTCTCAATCAAAATATAAGGGTGATGAGTTTAAGTTCAAAATGAAGATGAGGCAACCACACGATTTTTGAAACATATCAATCGAGGATGCCAATTGAAATGTCCTGAAATGGGAATTTGAAACTTATTTGGTAATGAGATCCAAACTACAGCTCCATCCCATGTCAACACCAGAATATAACAAATCCTAGAAATATCCTCAAAAAGAGTAGAGATTGTTCCTTGAAAGAGGGCACTTATTCAGATAACTGAATATGAATTCGATTATATGGTGATGCGGTATCAAATAATTTGTTTTCAATTATGAGTACCCGTGATTAACACCAATAACTTCAAAGTCACAATTATAATTATTGTTATATTATTAAAAATATTAGATATTACATCAACAAATGCTATCACAATTATGAGAACATGCTCAATTACTCGATTCTTTCCCTTTGTCATTTTCTTCTAAATAATCATATAATCAACATCTTTTTGCCAGGCATTATTTCCCCAATGATACTTGATTTACTCATTTTTTAAGATGTAAAATTTCTGTCAATTAAATTGAAGATAATTCATTTTCATATCAGCATGCTTTTTGTTGAGTTATCCAAAGAGGCCCTTCAAAAATATTAGATTAGTAGTTGTACATTAAATCATGTTTTATTGGTGAACTAATTTGGTATCACATGATTTGTTGTTTTTAAAACATAAGGAATACATTTTTTTCAATTATGAGTACTCGTGATCAACACCAATAACTTCAAAGGTACAACTATGAGTGTTATATGATAAAAAAAAAATTGGACATAGAATCAACAAATCTTGTCATAATTATGAGAACATGCTTAACTACTGAATCTTTTCCCCTAATCATACGATTCTTCTAAAAATTCATGTAATCAATCAACCTCCTTTCCATTGAACATTAGTTCTGCCAAGATAATAATTATAATAGATTAACTCATCTTTTAAAATGTAAAATTTTCATATTCTTGAAAATGAATCACTAAATATGATTTGAAAGATCAATCAAATAAACAAACATAATATATTTTTATTACAATTATTAAATTCTCCATCAATTAAATTGAAAATAATTCGTTTTCAAAATATTTTTGATTAAGATTTTACATCTTATTGCAAGAAAACAAAAGCAGAACTACTAATAAACATTCAAACAATATTCATTACGATACACAACAATAACATTACCCAAGGGCAAGTAATAAGCACGAATGCATCCCTACAAATACGATTCGGCCATGGCTATGCAGTGATTTTGTTTATACCATCTGCAAACTTAGATGCATCTCATAAAAGGAAGAACTGGAAAACATTACTATCTTGCTACAATAATCAATCATAGCAATCACAATAATCATAGGAATCGAAATTGAAAGGATGGATTTCAAACCTAATGAACAAATTAAGAAGATGCGATAAATGGGTAGTAAGATAATCTATGTGGCTTCTGCTTTAAACATCACACTAATGACTTATTTCTGAACAAAAAGTGTTAAATAGTCAAAATTGACTTACTTTTTGCTTAAACTTAATGAACAAACCAAGAAGATGCGATAAATGGGTAGTAAGATAATCTATGTGGCTTCGGCTGTAAACATCACACACTAATGACTGATTCCTAAACAAAAAGTCTTAAATAGTCAAAATCGACTTACTTTTTGCAAGCTTAATTTTTTTCCTTAATATATGATGTTTAAACCTGACCTCTGGTATTATTTTTCACTGGCCTGCGGCAAAAGCCTCGACTGAAAAAGTCTTGGTGATTCCAGCAAGACTCTTGAACTGCATTTTCCCGGTGGGAGGAGTTTCCACAATGATATCGCTGACAGGAGCCCAGATGAGCAGCTCTTTTGCCTTCACTCCCTTCAATTTCTTAATTCTACCACTCTGAATGTACCCATGGATTTCAGTGTCATAACTCACCTGCTTAGAGACGAGTTTGAAAGAGTGTTCAACCTTCTTCTTCTGACTAATCCACATGTAACCCGTGGTCTTCACATAACCCACCTCAACCACATTTTCAAGAGGCAAAAGTCCCTCTGGAAGCCCGAATTCCTTCAGCAGAACTCCTGCCTGCTTCGTTCCCTCAGTGTGGCCCATCACCACTATTGCTCCTGCTCTCTCTGAACCCATTCTTTCTTCTTCTCACTTCACTTTCTGTTCTCTGTGATTGGGCGAGAATGTGTTTGGGTTTGCTTCTCCTGTTGTGGGTTATTTATAGTTGCTCTTGCTGCCTTTGGAAAATCCACCATCTGGGAACATTTTCTTTGATCGGACCGGATGATTTTGTTGGTTTGTGAATTGTATGAGAGGGGAGGTTAAAGATGTCACATTTAATCTGTGCCTCGACCGCCCAATTTTGGGGTTTTCTGTTTAGCAGGCTATTTGTATGAGCGGATTTTCTCGTTGGAGGGGTGCCCGAGTTTAATACAATGTTTGTATATATCGATGTAATTACCGTTTTTGGGGTACACGGAGAAGGTCATGGTGAAGTGACATATGTAATCCGTTCGCCTGTTTGATGGGTAGATGAAAAGGATGAACTAGATCCCCTCTTTCTTTGGCTACGAACTTTGGCTACTTGAGGGTTTTTTCTTTCTCGGCTAGGTTCAAATAGTTTTTAAATGCTTATGTCTAAGGGAGAGGCCCTTGTTTCTTAGGCTTCTAGGTTTGTTCATGTGACTCTTGGGGAGTGACTTTTCCTCTAATTATTTTTTTTCTTTAGATGTAGTTTTGGTTTTCTAAGTTAATCTAATTGGCTAGAAAATTTCATCAAAAAAGAATTTTGAAAACAAGCAAAGAGGTGAAGAAAGTTATTTGGTTAAAGGGTAAGTCATTTAGCAATTATATTGGTGCAACAAAGGTCTCAATAGATAAGTGATATCTTCAAATCTACTATGCATCTTCTTAGAAGAAGCCAGATGTGATTGAAATAAAACTTCTTAACGAGCAAGATAATTAGGCTCCATTACCAACAGGCTCATGTTATGTTTGCAATAGAGAGAGGAGGAGAGATGCAGATTAAAAGAGGGAAAGGTTCAAGGGAGAAGAATGAGGGGGGCAGGGGGGGGATGTAAGGAGGCAAATAAAAATAGTGCTTTTTCTTTCTTCAATAATAATGCAACAAATTAAAGAGCATACACAGTGAAATATAGACAGAGCTTATAGGTAAAATTTTATAGACCTAACATAAATAAAAAAATTAGCATAAACGAATGTGAAACAAAATTAAAAACTATAGGAAAATGATCAATCGTCTTGCATCATACTTGGGTGATGTGAAAGTTAGGTCGAGCTTGTTTTAAATAGGAAATGTCCTCAACGTAATTAATAAGATTCTTTTTCAATTGAAATTAAATTTAAAAACATAATAATAATTTTTTTGACAATATTTTTCAACATTTTCACATTTGTAGATACTATTATTGGAATATTAGTTTCAATAAAGAATGTTATTGCAATGAACTATTAGTAAGTATAGAAAGGTGATAGTGTCCCATACGTCACTACAATAAAATAACCATAATTACATCCCAAGAAAGGTGAGCTCACCCTTTATTGTAGTGTAGGCCAACCATAAAACAACAATTTTATAAATATTATAAAAGAAAAATAGCAAACCTAAACATCAACATATAGGAGTAGCTTGATTTGATAAGGTTCTAACTGATAAGTAGGATCTATATTTTCCACAACAACTCAAATTGTGATATTGCTTTTAGGATTCAACTATGTGGTATTTGAGTCAAACTCATTGACCCATGTTTAATGAGTAGTGGCTCACAAGAACCCATCAGTCATGAGAATGAATGGAACACATAACACTCATTGAATCTAAGTGATGCTCATAGAGGTGAAGCATCGAGACTTCCCAGGAAGTCACCCATCCCAATACTACTCCAACTCTAGCACACTTAACCTTGAAAGTCCCAATGATTCACCTCTATGAGGATCACCTAGATGCAATGAGTGCTATATATTCCATTCATTCTCATGATAGATGGGTTCTTTTGAACCACTACATATGAAACATGGATTAATGAATTTGACTAAAGAACTACATAGCTGAATCCTAATAGAAGTATCAAAATTTGACTAGATGTGGAAAATATCTCCTACTTATCAATTGGTGAGCTTAAGGGGCTTTATAATGAATGGTTCATAAGACACACTACTTGTTGAACATTATGAAAATGGGATTGCAAGCAAAGTGGGTTAACCTTGGAGGAAATTATATGATTAAGCACACTTGATCTGGAGCACTACTGGGATGGGTGACCTCCTGGGAAGTCCCAGTGCTTCACCTATGAGCATAACCTAGATGAGTGCTAAGTGTTCCATTCATTCTCATGAGAGATGGGTTCTTGTGAACCACTACTCATGAAACGTGGGTCAATAAAATTGACACAAAACCTACACAGTTGAATCATGATAGAAATATCGCAAAAGGTTCTAATTACCTGTGAGGGAGTCAAAATATTACTCCAAGCCTCTCTCTTTATCGCTTTACATTATTCTCCTTCTTATCTATAGTATCCTTTATACCCTATTTTCTTCTCTATTTCTTCATCTTGGAGCTCCCTAGGACTACCCCCATGAGCTTTGTTCATTATACCGTTGGTAATCCTAATGATAGTGTTGAGGCCATGTTCAATTTTGTTGAACTTTTCATCAAGTTCTTCTGCTTCAATTATTTCTTGAGCTCATTTACCCAATTTTGTAGCTTAGATAACCTTTATTTTTTAGAGAAATAACCATAATTTTATGCCTATTTTCTTCCTTCCTAGTTAAGTGATAGGCACTATCCTCATTTTCCATCTTCTCCATATCTTTGTGCATAAATATGTTGTCATCTTCTTCTTCATCTTGCTCTTCCTCTTCTCTTTTTTCTTCACTGTTATCTTCTTCTTTATTACCATTGTCTTCCTTCTCAGTTGGCCTCTCCTAATCCTCCTCACCCTTTATCTACTTCTCCTCCTAGTCATCCTCATTCTATATAATCTCCATCTTTTGAAGGTGTTTTTCAACAATTTTTCATGTTGTACAATTTTGTATTAATATCTGACCACCATGATTACTAGCTCATTACTCATCATTTATTTATCCTTATTGGGTTTCTCTTCTTCATTCTCTCTAATATCTACTCTAATTTGAGTTTAGGGCTTTTTGGATTCTTTTTCTTTCTCTTGGGATGGGATGTAAAATTAGGCAAATGGGTTTTCCTCTTGTCAGTGTTAACTTTAAGAAGCTCGACATTAAAAGGAAAAAAATATAATGCTTAGTGCACCACCCCCACAATAGTGCTAGATAATTTTTCTTACAATTGTTGGTTTGATTTTTCTATCTAGTTATGAGTTTTAAAATTATCATGGTCACAATTAATTCAACTTGAGCTAATGGGTAAATGTTGGGGTGAAATAGTCACTTAAAATTTATAGATTGTCATTGTGATACCTTGGTGGAGAGGAGGATTAACTCCGTCATCATAAAAATTTTGAATTAACAATATTAGGTAAAAGGGAAAGCATATTTTTTCACCATTCATCATACATTTAAGAAAAGGAAAATGATACTTATGGACATTATTATGTCTCCCTTCTAAAGTAACTTATTTCATAACATAGAAATTTAGTTGGTTCCAAGGAAGATGCAACTTGGTTCTGTTGTAACCATTCTAATGTATTTTAATTCTCCCTTTCCCTTGAATAATTTGTTCACAAATTCCTTGTAATCTTCATTCCTTCTTCAAGTGAATTTTTTGCCTTTTCAACTCAACCTAATTCCCTACCCTGTCAACTTTGGAGTAACCTCAAAGTTTAAACTCCCTATGGTGACCCAATCCTTAACCTAGAAAATATAGTAATTGACAAACAATTTCTTGTTATAACTATTCATTAACATAATGAAATGAATGAGCCCGAGATTTTCAAATATTCTCCACAATAGGTCATCTTCTTGTAGAGTCTTGGAAGAAGAGGCCTCTATTCTTTTTCTAGAAGCTCCCATAATTCTTTTTGTATTGTAGACTTAACTAAGAAAACCTTCAAAAGGTAAGGAGAAGAGATTCCTGCAATCCATGATAATAACCATAAAGAGTTTCTGGATTTGATTGTGTTGTAAATTTTTGCATCAATGTTTCGAATCACACTCTGTGATCCATCATCAGGATGAAAAATAAGAGAGCACAAGGAAAATGTTACTCATCTCGATGATGGCTCACGGAGTGTAATTTCAAACGTTGATGCAAAAATCTACAATACAACCAAATCTAGAAACTCTTAATGGTTACTTCAAAAGGTAGTTGTTTTTTATCAAACATGGAGAACCCTTTCACTTTTTTTGGAGGCACTTAGTTTTTGACTTGAGAACTTAAAAATAACACATCGCCTTTTTTGTTTCCAATGATTACTAGCTAGGTTCTATATGCCTCTTTGAAATGAGAGTCCATCTCACAGAATATGTTAGAAGGATTAATCTCTGGCAGTAAAGAATTTAAAATATACTTCATTTTTAGCAACTTTGGTGACCTTCCTCGTGTGATTGTCAACAAAGCTTATCTGAATATTTTTCAAGTAACAATTACCTTGATGGGTGAGGGAAGTTGTCATTTTCATTATTTAAAGGAGTTCATGTTGAATTGTTGACTTCACTCCAAGACCACAAACAACAATATGAACTTCACAAGGAGAGAATTATATTGAACACCTAGAATATGAATAGTAGTTAGATGGCTAGAATAATGTACAAAACCTTGCTTATAAAGGCAATGAGGATAGATAGTAAAGTCAATAAATAGTCGACATTGAAAGTGCCAAAGAGAAAATGCATTAAAAATTAATAGTGGTGCACAAATGAACTTAAGTATGAGTAAATGATAAAAATTCATTTACTCCAACAATTAAAAACAAAAAATTCATTGGGTGCTTAATCAAGACCCATCCCATCTTAATTTCTTTTCAGCTTTGAAGAATTTTTTGTGACCTTTCACCTTATTATTTTTGTGCCAACTCACACATGCATCACTTGACAAGAAGTCATTAGCTCAATCCCACAACCTTTGGGAAATATGTTTGTGGTTGTTCCAATTTGGGAGAGTAAAAAAGGTTAATATGCCATTATTGCTCCTCATGTCCATATATGTCCCTCTTTCCTTCATTAAGTGGCAAATGCTATTATCCACTTTCCCCTCTTTCTACATGGCGAGAAAGTGCAGGTCGGTGTGGGATTCAATCTTTTTAGAAAAGTGAAAGGATGACACATTGCATGTTAAGACCTTCCTAGAGATTCCTCAAAATTAAATAAAAAGTACTTTGACACCTTTCTGCCTCCTAACCAACATTAAGTAATTATTTTTTTCCTTTCTTTTTTCTTTTTGGGCCACATGTCCATTGTATTTCAATCCTCCTAATTTTCTTCCTTTTTAACTTTATTTCTATGCAAAATAAAGTCATGTGTCAAATTTTCACCAAATTTCTAATATACTTCTCCCTATAATTTCATTTTGATCTTAACCTATCAATCAAGATATCCATTTTTCTTTTCAAATTTATTAGTGTGTAGCCTTTCATTGGTAACAATATCTAGATAATTTTTTGGGAGATTCACATAAGATTGATATGTTCAATCTTTGAGTTTAAGCCCCAATTGTAAACCACATCAGGATCTGAGTTCCTTCTTGGTAAATATGTTGAAAATTCTTATTATATTTTTCATGTCTTCTAATATGTCTGGTAATCTATAGGGAAGGAAAACTTTCCCTTTTGAGATTGTGATTCATAAGTTTTGAATCTTCCTCTATTTCAATTTTGGTGTGTCCCCCAACTTTCAATCTTTCGATTCCCTACCAAATTGTTGTAGCTTCAACAAAATTATTGAAGATCATGGCAAAACACTTAGAAAAAACATCCAACAATATTCCTTCTTCATCTCCTATAACTCCACATGTGGTCACCTTTAGGTTTCCTTTTGGAAAAACCATCAAAATTCAATTTTACCAAACCTCTGAGAGTCCAGGTAGAATTCTTTCTTACGAGAATTTTCACCAATCGATATTGGATTAGTTCATTAACAATTCTTCAATTTTATTTGTTCGTTTAGGAAGGAATATTTGTAGAGTAGCCATAACGTATAGAGTTGATGTTCTAAAAAATTCTAAAAATAGCTCTTTACTATTCTTCTTTTGATCTCTAAATATGTGGTTGTTTCTTTGTTTATAGATTCCACAAGCCACAAAAGAATGAATTTTCTTCCATAAATCATGTATTAAATTACGGGAGAAAGGGGGTTTATGCTACTAGCTAGTCATGAAATATTTCACTAAGGTAGGAAAAATCTAGTGATAAGAGATAAATTTAAGAATATTAGAACAAGCTTCTCTTGAATGGGAGAAATGTATTATTAGATGGTCAATGTCACTTCTTTATCTTGATAACATAAACTACATCTATTAATGAGTTGGAAACCTCTTTTCAATAGATTATCAATAATGAGGATCTTGTTATGGGTCACTATTCACTAGAAGCAATTGATCTTAGGGATCAAATGAGGGAACCATGTCAAGTTACAAATGAAGTTATAAAAATAATTATTCCAATATTATAAGACATAAGCGTGAATCTTACAAAGAAGCTTCCTAACAAATTAGGGGTCCAAATGTAATCATCCTTCATTGAAGGAGAATAGGAGATAATCTCTTTGATATGTTCCTAAAGCAATTGAGCAAATTTGTATAAAAAATTTCCAGTTATAATTTACTCCCATAATGTTTTCCAATGTTGTCTTCCTTCTTCCCAGTTTATATAACCATTAATAGACTTATCATTAATTCTAGCGTGGATTTTTGTAAGTTGGTTAAAGTTTTGATTATACAATAAAGGGAGACCTTACCTCCACGAATTATTTCCAGAATTCAATTCTTTTTCTATTTCCAATCCTTCCTTGGATTCCATTTCTATAGATATTTCCAATTTTATGAATATTGTTCCTCATTATAGATCCTATGAGGAGATCTTGATTAGAGAGGAGGCATTTCTAATCATAATTTTCCACATATTTAGCTTTGAATATGTTTAGAGGTAGTTTTTATTGTCCTCAATCAAGTTACATCCTACTTTGGCAAGAAGCGTTTTATTGAAAAATTGAAGTTTCCTTAATCCTAGATATCCATATCCGCCACATTATATTTTGGTGAACTCAACATATCTTATGCTTGCATTACTTCTAATTTTTATTTTTTAAATATGATTTATGTACATTTAATTGCTTCATTTTTACAATCATTTCTTAAATTTTTTTTTATTTTTTTTTTCAATAACACTTCATTTTATTATTTGAGTGTGGAATCTATCAACCAGCTTCCTTAGAATTCAATAATGTTCTTTCAAGAAAACTAACCTACACTTCCCATGAAAACTTAAAATGCTATAACTCTAATATTCACCATTAATTATTTCACTTACCTCATAAAATTTCTAGAATATTTACTTGTATAGAATTGAGGGTCGCAGCTTATAAAGTATTTAATAAAATTGATAAAACTTCTCTAAACCTTTATTTGTTTCTTCATAGTTTTCATTACGACCAGCTCCACCTTATGCCCGTCATCTCCCATGGACTCTCTACTAACACTTAAAACCATTATAACATAAAGAGGTAACACCACATTTGAAACTCTACCAAAAGCCCATCGAAAACTACTATCTTATTTGTAGACATTAATGCATCATCTGATAATAAGCAGGCTTTCCTGTATGCTTCAACCTTTTCCCTAACTGATTTTGGACTTTCTGTTAGACTTCGATTTTAACATTGATAATTTGGCAGTGAAAGATTCATGGAAGGTATGCCCAAGGAAGATCATGGACATAGTGTTTGTATGCGTATGCTGATTCATGTGCCTAAGGGGATGTATTTTTCACATTTTCTATCACTGTCAAGAAATTTTTTTTCAAAAGAAACGTCACATCAAAGTAATTTGACAATATCTTATTTATTAATCTAAACATGGTTACAATACATTTGTAAAACAAAGTTTTACACGAGCATAATCAATCAAAGATTTGGACTAGTTTGGACAATAATACAATATCTACTAGTTCATTATTCAATAATCATTTCAAGCATTCTACAAATAGAGAAAGTATAGAAAATGATTAAATCATAATTATATAATCATGAGAACTAGAACTACCAAAAATGTGCTACTCTTTTACTTCGTTAAAAAGATGAATTCGCAAATTAAGGATAGGATATTTATTCTAACTTGAGTGTTCAATTTCAATTTAGTATCTTCATTCAAATGTGTCTTATGATGTGGCTAATAACATACATCTTAAGTTAATCAACAAGTGTATCTTCCTCTTGCAACTCTTTTTTTATGTTTGATATATTTTTTATATTTTTGATACAAGAAACTCAACTTTTAGAGACTATAATTTTTAATTTTAGGGTCATTAGGCCCATTTTTATTTGTATAGTTCAAAAAGATATACAAATAGACATCAATCACTAAACGCAATACCAAGCAACCCAAATTTTTATTTTGCCCAAAAATTGAATTTTTATATTTCATAATAAAAAACTAAAAGAACACAATGGTAAACACGTAGATATAACATGTGTATTCAATTGGACTCTTCGGGATACTTATTGAATTCTTCGGGATACTTAGATTACAATCTCATTGGCTTTTTAAAGCCTTATGAATTTTCCGTGAATAATCAATAATTGTAACTAACTTCTAAGGAAAAGGAACTACCATTAATTTATTTATCACTAACTATATACTAACTAAAAACTAACCTATATTAATGTAATAGGCCAACGTTCCCCCCTTATTACATTAATCCTAACAAGAGTGGGAAATTGCAAGGGTTTTGAACCCAACCCTTCTGGAGATTTGATGAAGCGCCTTCACTAATCCTCCTCGTTCACCCAAGAAATGTCGACTAGCTACAATAGTGGATCTTCTGACAGTAGAATCTTCAGGAAACACCAAACTGGCTACATAAGTGGATCTCCTAACTGTAGAACTTGCAACCATCTGCACAACATGAGAGAACATAAAAAGCGTTCCCACTCCCCATGCACAATGAGACAAATTTCCTTCAAAATTCCCCATCTCCTCCAAGTGTGTCTAATGCCTCGTCTAGTGTTGCACATGAGATGCCTTTCCTCCAAAACTCCACATCTCCTCTGAGTGTGTCTAACACCTTCTCAAGTGTTGTGGAAACAATCCCTAATATGTTGCACAAACCACCAACCATATGTCTGAATGTGAGACAACCTTTTCTCCAAAATTCCACCTCTCCTTCGAGTGTGATGAATGTCTCCTCAAGTGCTCAACAAATCACCACCCAAACATGAATACAACAAGTGCACCCATAAGATCTTTGCCCCCCCCTCCTCCTTATTTGCTTCTTGAACAAACAAATGCCAAGCCCCCTCTTTTCTTCAGGGACACAAATAGGGTGCTTCTTATGCAATGAATCATTCCTAAGTGAGAACTAGTTTGGAATGATAGATATCTTGTTGCCTCTGTTGTCTCCGACCTCAGATTATATCCTATTACTCTTTATTTATCTAATATTTCAAGTGATTGCTTGAAAGCCTTGTCACATGACAAAGATGGCCTCAAAAACAAAAACAATGTTTGACATATGCACAAAGATGACAATGTTGCCAAATGATAGACCCATATGCTTCCAAAAGTGAAACACACCCTTATTTTTCGTACCATTCCAAAATTACTCCACTGTTCAAAACAAATTAACCTTATCTCTCCAACATAAAAATAACATTTCTAATCTCTCCCAAACTTGCAAGGTTACCAAAATATTACATCTCATGGCTATTATGTCATTCAATAATGAAAGAAATATAGAAGCAGAAATAATATCACTGTCATTTTAAACTGTATTTCAAGTATGACAGAGACTAAACCTTAATTATGCAAGGCATTCAATAATTTCCATCATCCAACACTCTATCTCTGTATCAGCAATTTGTGTAAGGAATTTTGTCAAACAGTTATGTCGTGTTCACGATGATCACACCAAACTAAGAGATACAAATAACAAAAGCACACTGAGAAGTAATGTTGCTATGATCATAGAAGACTTCCAACGCCTTTGTCAAAGTATTCTCGTGTCCAACAACCTTATAACTCTACTAATTTGAATCACTAAACAATTTGGATGCTTCAATCTTTTCTACTACCTACTGAGTAATAGAGACTACCTCGAATATTATGGACCAATGTGCTTTATAGTAAACGTAGAAACTCTTACCAATGCACCAGAATAGAGGATAGTTGTTATTACAAACGCTAACGTTCTTCAGCCAATGATTCACAATGACCATTCTCACTCGTATTCTGTGAGTGCACAAGCGGCTTAATAATCTCTCACCTCTAAATGCTAACTTAGCAGAAAAATACAGCGCTCTCATAACATACTTTGCGCCTTCTATTCATGTCTCACATGCAAGCATATTTGACGCCATGATTAGAAGACAAAAAGGTCGTGGCGGGAAACGATCCCAATTTTTTTTTTTTTTTCCTTTCCTTTTTCTTTTTGGGCCACATGTCCATTGTATTGCAATCCTCCTATTTTTCTTCCCTTTTTACTTTATTTCTACGCAAAATAAAGTCATGTGCCCAGGTTTCACCATTCTAATATATATCTCTTTATAATTTCATTTTGTGTGTGCGCGCGCGTACACGTAGGAGTGCGTGTGCGTGCACATGTGTAGGTGCGTGGGTGTGGATGTGGGTATTGGCTAAATAGCAAACTAAAACGTAAAACATATTAAGGAAGTTGAAAAAAAGTTGAAAAAAAAACTAAGTGTCCCCCTTGGTAAGAAATACGTTTTAGTTTGCTGCATAGACGTTTCCGTGGATGTGTGTCTTCTTCTCCACCATCATCTCTTTGTATACCAATAAGAGTTAGTAGTGACTCCTCAACAATCCGTGGACTAGATGTTAAATCATAATATATTTCACAAGAGAGAAAATGATAAGAATGACTTGCTTGAACAATGCAATATTGATTGATTGAATATAAAATATATAATGAGATGACCTTTCTTATAAAGACAAGGATGAAACATAGGACTAGATAGGATTCTGAATATGTCTAATCCTATGTTATGAGACAACTACCTAAATCAAATATTGAAGGACTTAGGTAACGAGAAATTTATAAAAATTATAAAGATAAGATATGATAAGATGTTATCTAGACAACTAGGACTTCTATTAGAGAACCTATGTAGTAATTAAATTAAGTCATCTAAATAAGTCCCCTACTAGTAACTAGCCTGGTACAAAACCTTTACTAGATACAAATTCATATTCACACCAACACCCTCCTTTAATTGCAACTTAGGGAGTGGATTATTATGCTAATGTGCAAGATTATTATAGGTACCATAAAGTAGGCTATGTTAGGTACCCATGTAAAATAATCTCTTACAAATGGAGAAAGTAGAAAACACATTGCGGCAAAACTCCTCTCCAAAAGAGAGAAAAGATAAAATGATCATATATTAAGAACACAATGATACCCTCAAGGACTACATCCATCATGAAAATACAATCAATGATCCCTCATAAGAGGGAAAGAGAGAGACTATAACACTCCCCACCTCCATGTAATGTGTAGTATCCCACAAAATTGGTGAGTGATTGAGCACTTGTGAATATCATTGGGTTGTTTTCATTATGTATTACATTTTTATTGTTACGCTTTAATGTTTCATCATACCATGACTCAACCGATCTCCATATAGATATAAAACTCGTCATAAATCTAATACAAAATGGTGAAAATATGGTGAATGACACAGTAAGAATAATAATTACAAAGTGTTTTAATCTAATTAAACATGTAATAAACCATATAATATTAACAAAATAATGAAAAAAAGTATAAATTACACAAATCATAAGCACTTTGGAAATTTTTTTGAATTAAAATACTCTATAACATAAGAACCTTATGCTTCTCTATAACAAAAGAACCTTATGCTTTTATTAATCTTTCACAATAGAATACATTAATTTACAATCCACTTATCCCTTCAATTGAAAATAATTGAGTTATACTTATAAAAGAGTCTTCCATACTTCTATCACATGCCTTTAATAATAAAAATATTGAAAACAAGAAACTATCAAGACATACACCAAAATTGTCAAAACTATAAGTTATAGCAAAAATTCAATCTCATGTAATCATATTTAAGAATCCCATAATAACTACTAATAGCTACTAATTCCTTTTATGCCTCTTACACATCGTATACATCACAAGGTCCATCATATTAATGAAATTAACATTTTCTTAAATCTGTGTGCTCTATATAGATATTCAAAATTGAGTTATAGCATCAAAGAAAATACGTTCTATAATACAAAATTTTGACCTAGTTCAATATATCTACTTTCACAATAATAACAAGAGACGCAAAGCATTAAAATTCCTGCCTAAAGTATGGATAGTTTAGAGTAGACAAAAGTAGAAATGAAGATAGAGGGGGTGAAGAAAATGAAAATGTTTTAGTTTGTCTCAAATTGTAAGCAACATTGATTGATTTATAAGGAAATGGTTGTCACTCTTCAATTTTAAAGTTGCAACTAATTTTATTTCCTAAAATGTGATTTGGATGGCTAAATTTGGTAAACTTTTTTACAATGTATTCTCCTTTCATATTGCTTTGATTATGGTTAGTATGATTGAATTTAATTCAATCCTAGATTATGAGGGAATTGAAAATGAGGAAAAGGCCATATTTGGTGACAACAACAAAGGCCGCTTAGAGCTGGTGGGCTGTAGTGGTTTAACTTAACATAAACAAGGTGTTTTAAAAACTTTCACTATTTTTCTTAACACTACTTACTCCCTTGTGGTGCCTTCCCAAAATTAGCGTCTACCTTAAGCTTGGGCTGCTCTTAAATGTTTTTGTGGTCTTTGTGATTGTATATTAGGCCAACAGCTGCTGGGGCTTCCAACAGTGAAAAGTAATCAATAACACAAGGAAAACGATCTCTAGATAATACATAATTAAGAATCAACTCCAGATAATTAAGAATCAACTCCAGAAGATTTTGCCTGGCAAACGCTATCCTCTTTTGTGTTTAGGATTTGTTCCCTGATTTATGCATTCCTTACGGTTAGCTTCATTGAGGCGAGTTGAGGTTTTCTTGGTGGGGATATATAGTACATTGGGCGCCTATGATTCATTGTTAGGGTTGTCTGTGGTTCTCGCTGACCCTTATTTGTAGAACAATTTGAATTAACAAATATTTAAATACAGATATTGAATTTGAGGAAACTGAGTTCTGCTCTATAGCTTGAAATTTGGTTTAAATAGACATATTTATAGTCTGACATTGAAATAATTTATTTATAATCTGACATTGAAATAATTTTAAATAAGTTATAGCCATTATGATTTATTATGATAATCTCTATTTACTTTTCCTTAAAAACTTTTGCAATTAATAAGAATCTTCAAAGGAAGATTATGGTTTTGTAAGGACATAGAATGATGTTGTTAAGAATACTTTTGTAAGGAGTTTGACAGATGTTGTCATGGACGTCTGCTTCTTTGTATGGATTATGAAGGATGTTATCATACATCCCTTTATAGTAAAGCTTTTTCTTTTTGTATAGTTTGTACCAAAAGAATACCTCCAACCATATCTGTTGTAACACAACATAAATTATCATGCAACAATTTCATGTCAATGCAGTAACACACAAACTTACATTATTATTAAACAAGATTGAAGATTTGGGGTTTGATTGACCATGGATTTATTGAAGCATTTACATACTTCCATTTTAAGTCATTCATTGCTTTTCATATGGGTGACAGAATAAACTTTAGCTATAGATATCAAACATGTTCAATTGTCTTAAGTTTACAATTACAATAGACCACCTAGTCGATAACAAATAAAATATAATATGTTATGCATGAAGACCTTCCTGACATGAGCTCCAGATACATGTTCCTCCCAAAACATCAATGGGCGATAATGTTGTAGGAGTGTGTTTCCACCCTACCATGAAGTTGTTAAGCTTCCCTGGAATCTTTCCTGACACATGAAAGATACTCAGTCCAGCTCTAGACAGTCTAAACAAGCAAAACTGAAAGGTGTAATGGAATATTTTGTGCACTACACAATATCTATTCCAAACACTAAGAAGTGATATCATTTCACAACATTGAATGTATCTCAATCAATAAGTATCCCAAAGCAAGCATAACATGAATACATCTCATAAGACATATGGTGTAATTCAAAATGCATGATAAAGCAACAAAAGTAACAATTTTTCTATCCAATACTATTTTAGGGAATTTAATTTCCATCTCAAACCTATGGAAACGTAGTCATAATAAATACAACAAACATTTCTTTGTATTATCAAGAATTCCCAAATCATGTAATAAGCATCATGAAAATTTCTATATCTATTAAGACATGATAAGAAAGATCAATAAATAAATAAAAGAAACACCTTAAATGCACTTGTTAGATGCATATCTGACATTGTTTAATCTCACAAGTTCCAAATTCTTTTCATGCAATCTATCAACTTACATTTGAAAAGAAAATCATTTTTTAAACTAAAATACTAAAATACTTTCGAGAACTCAACTATAGCAAGAATTGTCTAATTACATTAACGAATTACCCATAATCATACCTAAGCTATGTTGACTGTCTTCCACAAAAAAACAATAGAAAACCTTTCTTTCTTTACTGATTAATTAGAATTTTTTTACAACTGAAAATCACTTAATCAAGACATAGTCAGCAATAAAGTGATGTTAACATATTATCACAATGGCATTGGCCAAGAAACATTGACATGAAATACTAATGAGGCTCAATACCAAAAGACTAAATTGACGAGAGCTTGATAATAAGGATAAAGGTCGACAGAAGAGATACACTAAACACTATCATAGATTAAGGGCAAGTAGACACAATACAAGGATTACAATATTTTAAAGAGACAAAGTATGAATTGGATGAGAAATCTATCCTCTGAAGACATTGAAGAGGAGGGAAGACCAAGACTCTGTTGGTTGTATTTCGTGTTTTGCCCTGTTCCTTGTCTTGTTCTCTGAAAATTTGCAGGTTTTCATGCATATTCCTTGACAAAATCCTGAGAAACCCTGCAGAATCATAAACCCTAAGGCCTAATGTTGAACGATGTATCTTAAAAACCCTCAGCCATGTCTTATATTCCTTCATTACCTTTTTCAAGTCACTTAAGGCATGTGCTATTTAACAAGTTAAGTCAGGTCGCTTGATCGCTGTACCAAGAACGAATATGCCAAATGATCTCCCGACTTCGCTTTTGCCTTGTGTCGCTTAGTCTCGTGAAAAAACAGAATATTCTATAAGTGTCTCGAGACTTAGCGATTTTCCTTTGGTCGGGTTGTCGCTTGATATTGTGTTAT
>MU224003.1:0-13510 GCA_018584345.1 Thuja plicata
ACTGTGTTATCTGATTAAGCATTTACTTTGTTGTATTCTGAAGTTAAAGAACTAAAGTTACTGATAACTGATTCACCTCCCCCCCTCTCAGTTATCCTTTGGGACTATTCTAACAATTACCTAGTTCATGTCAGTGTTCTTGTTAGTTATGGTTTCATGTTAGGGTCCAATATGGTTAAGGTTTCATGTTAGGGTTAATGTTAGAGTTTATGTTGATTTATGTTTTAGTTTCATGTTAGGGTTCATTTGTTAGAGTTTATGTTTTTGTAAGTAACATTTTCCTGTACTATTTTGTAACATTTTCTTAATTTTTTGAAGCATATGCAATAAAACTAAATTAATTAAAACTAAATAACATTTTCCTAATATTTTGTAATAGTTTCCTAATGTTTTGTAACATTTTTCTAATATTTTGAAACATGTAATAAAACTAAATTAATTAACTAACTAACTAACTTATGATTCTAACTAAAAAATAAATTTAAATCTACATTAAACAACATTTTATATTTTTTAAAATTAAAAATAACAAAATAAAAACAAAAAAACATCAAATAATAGTAAAACTACATTAATTTAACATAAAAAATTTGAAAAACATTAAAAATATATTTTAAAAAAAAATAAAAAAATTCCTACCTATTTTTGGCCGAAGTACTCCTATTCCACTCCTCAAATCTTGGAAGGGGCTCAGTGCAAATGAGCCGCTCTAACCAAATTTTGGGGTTTATATAGTTTTTATGGGTTTCGGCCGAAACGGGTCCGGCCGGAACCCTTCTGCCACATTGACGCCACATGGTGCCGCATGTGCGCTACGTATGTCCGGCTGAAATAGGTCCGGCCGAAAGGGGTCTGGCCGAAACATGTATGGCTGAAACATTTCAAATGGTCTCCAAGTGTGACACAGTTTCGTATTTTTACCCATTTATAAAATGTATCACCTGATGTGATTTATTAATACCTATGTTGAGCTCGGTAGCCTTTGTTCTTAGTTTTTGATAACCAAATTCACCTTTTGTTGTTCTGCTTCTTGAAACTCTCAGTCTGATCCATAGATATGCTCATAGGCTACATTCATCCTCTCATCCTTAATAATGAATGATTAGAACATCTATTTATAACATATATTTACCTAATAAAGTTTCATGTATAACATGTTAGAGTAATCATATGTCTACACTTATTAATTACATCACTTTGATTTAATTAATTAAGTTGTTTATTACTCTATTTTACTTAAGCTGTCTCTTAGGTGCATCATAATTAATATTTATATTAATTATTATGTGTAACCTAGTTTTTTACCTTTTTAGGGTTTCGTTCACCTTATAGGTTGAACTCTTATCATTATTTGTTAATTATCTTGGAATACAATCTCTCTCACACCGCTTGAGATTTTCCAAGCTTTGATGTTTGTCTCTTTAGCTTCCTTCCTATAATAGGTCATTTGCATGCAAGTGTTCTTGGCGAACTGTAGATTTGTCTATCTCAATTCCTACATGGTATCAGAGCTTCACTGCTGCTGCTTGGTCTGGAGGCCTTGAAGCCGTGATATGAGGATGAAAACCACAGCTTCTCTAGGGTTTCTTCTTCAATCTGGAAGAGACATTTTTTCTGGAGCACTTTGAGCCAAAATGGACACCACCATTGCATTCAGAAGGCCTAGGAGATCAATATAAATTTTCATATAAATTTGGCATTATTTGGCCATAGTAGCATCTGGGTATTTTTTTCACTCCTCGAGGCCCTACGACACACTTCACGAGGTGGGGAAAAAAACCCATTTAGGGATTTTTTTGGGGCGTAGCCGGATGCAACACCCATGTTCCACTACAGTGCTACCATGGCCCAACCTGCACCTGGACCCCACCTGTGCGCCACTAGTTGGCCGCTTGGCAGCGCCACCTAGGAGCGGCCAGAGCACAACCCAGGCGCGCCGCCAGCCAACCCCCCCGCGACATCATCATTCCAGGGAGTGACATCAACATTCCGACGAATGGAATTTTTTTTTGGCCAGATAGTCCCCTAATGTGCAGACGGCCATCAATTTTTTTCCCTGGCGCTGCAACAGTCATTTGACCGTCAAATTTTTTGTCGTCTTTGTGTTTTTCCAGAGAGCTTATTTTTGGAGGTGCAATTGGTATTTTGGCCATAACTTTTGCATACTGTGTCATTTTTTGGAAAACAAAATATTGCTGGAAAGCTCTTTCCGATCCAAAGATGATGATGATGGTTTTTTTTTTGATTTAGCTATTTGAGTTCCTATTTTTGGTGTCAAAGTAGAGGCTTTAGTTCCCTCCATCTCTACATCTAGCGTCTAGGTTTTCTCCTTGTTTTTTGTTCTTTCTCTAGTTATTTATTTGGTGTAAAGGGGATAGAATTATGCATTGTGGGAGGGGTGTATTTTCCTTTCCGTAATTTACTTTAGAAAAGACCCTTCTACTTCTGTCTTCTTCACTCAATCTCGGATCCCTCTGTGGCCCGACTGACACCACATAACTATCACACCTGGAAAGCACACATGACCAAGCTGCTTATGTCATGTGGCTTATGGTCATGTCTGGATGAGCACCAACCTATCTTGTAGCACCCTTTTGAGGTTCTTCAGCACATAAACAAAATGGATGAAGCCATGGGATTGATTGCACTGAACATCTCCAATAGTCTCTTGTTTCACCTAGATGGTTTGACCACTCCTTGGGCTATTTGGGGCAAGTTTTTAGATTTTTTTGGCATAATGAATGAGTTTTGGGCACTATAGGTTGATGTAGAGTTGACCACTTTGACTCCTACTAGCTTTTCCACTATGGAGGACTTCTTAATGAAGTTCAAATCTCTGCGTTAAGTTTTGCAGGGATGTGGGAGGAACAAGACAGATGATGAGTGTATCTTCCTGATACTCTCAAAGTTGAGAGGATAGTATCATATCTTTTCTTCCACTTTCTACTCCGCTATGGATGCTTTGGGTGCCAGACACACCATGCCTTCCTTTGAGACATTTTGTGATCAGTTGACACGGGAACAGGAAAAGATCCAACAGATGGATGCTTCTGGCTCTTCAAGCCAAGCATTGGTTGCTCAGTCTTCACAGGGGAAACCAAAATAGAAAGATGAACCAAAGAAAGATTCAATAGGCAGTGAGTATTCCTCCAAACCTACATAGAAAACTGATTCAAAACCTCCAGCTAACCCCTCCAAGGGTAAATCTTCTTCAAAGTCTACTGAGTCTACCTCCAAGGCTAAGAAGAAATCAGTTGAAACCTGTAGTTTTTGTGGCAAGGATGGACATCCCATTTCTAGGTGTTGGAAATGTTTGGAGGCTTTAGAGGAATCCATGCAAGATCATCAAATCTCTTCTCCTCATTCCACATACTCCCCTATAGGAAAAGGTCATGCTCTTACTGCATGAGGAATGACTTATGGGCCCACCTGGATTTTAGATTCCAGTGCCTCTCACCATATGACTCACACTCAACAAGTTGGTCACCTCACTTGCTCCTTGTTCTACTTCACAAATTGATTTTGGGAACTCATCACATCTTTCATTTTTGGGTTCTGGTTCTGTTACATTAGCTGAGGGTTCTCTTCAGAATGTTCTTTTTGTCCCTGACATCTTGATGAACCTATTGTCCATCTATCAAATTTTCCACTCTGGCTCTGGTAAGACAGTTGAGTTCTCACCACATGATGTGGTTATTTGGGACCTGCATGATTCTAATTTGATTGTGGCTACTGGGAGTGTTGAATTTGCATCCCGCCTATATAGATTTGATGGATTTTATCCTTCTAATGGTAGAGGTTCCTATCTTATAGCACATGAAGATTCAGTGAGAAGACTTTGGCATGAGCGTTTGGGCCATGTCAATTATAGATATCTTCAGCAAATGAGCACACAGGCACTTGTTCTTGGGCTTCCTCAAATTTCTTGCACTGATGGTGTTTGTCAGGGTTGTGTTCTTGGAAAACAACATAGGGATCCTTTTCCTCAAGGACAAGCTACTTGTGCTTTGGCACCACTGGAGTTGATTCATAGTGACCTCATGTCATTTCCTACTCCTTTTTCTGGTGCCAGATATGTGCTTACTTTCATTGATGACTTCTCCAGGCGCACATGGGTGTACTTTCTAAAGTACAAGTCTGATGTCTTTGATTCATTTTGAGTCTTTAAGACATTTTTGGAGAAGCAATGTGGTCTTTCTATTCAGCGAATACACACAGATAATGGGGGGGAGTATGTGAACCAAGATTTTAGGGATTTTTTCTCTGAACATGGTCTTCAACATCAGTTTTCAGTTCCCTACATCCCTTAGCATAATGGTGTGGCAAAGAGAAAGAACAAAACACTTCGGGAGATGGCTAATTGTATGATACAGTCTAGGTCCATGTATTTGTTTCTTTGGGCAGAGGCAGTCAATTGTGCCAAATATATTCAAAATCAGATGCCTCACAAGGTGGTTCGACATGATTCCTGAGGAGGCTTGGTCTCATAGCCTGATGTATCTTCATTCTGAGTATTTGGTAGTGAAGCATGGGCATTTGTGCCTGATGCTTAGAGGAGAGAAATGGAGTGAAAGAGCTGACACCTCATTTTTGTTGGCTACTTCAAGGATGTTAAGGCATATAGGTTGTTTGATCCTGATTCCAGAGAGGTCCCATTTCGACGGGATGTCCAGTTTGATGAGTGCCTTCCTATAGTAGATACCTTGCTTCCAAAGTCTACTTCACTTACCACTACTCCCTTATCCCTTCTAGTTCCTTTTTAGGATGATAAGGATGATGATATTGGTGATCCCCATTTACCTCCACCACAAGATCCTCCACAGATGCCTAGATAGGCTCATGTTACAGTTGAGGCTACAAAATCTCTGGCTGGTGACCCGTCATCTTCACATCACACCTGATCTCATATTGCAGGTTCTATCATTCTGAGTCATGCTATTTGTGGTGATCCTCAGACATTTTCAGCTATGACCTGACATCCTGAGTGGGACAGTGATATGGAGGAGTATTCTTCTTTGATGAAGAATCATACTTGGGATCTTTGTTCTCTTCCTAAGGGAAGAAAGTTAGTGTGATGCAAGTGGTTGTATCATACTAAGTTTGTTGTTGATGGTACTATTGATAAGTATAAGGCACATCTTGTTGCAAAGGGGTTTTCACAGGTTGAGGGTATTGATTACACTAAGACATTTTCCCTTATCGCCAAGATGAACTCTATTCACCTTGTCTTATCCCTCGCAGCTTCTCAGGGATGACCCATTTTTTAGATGGATATGAAGAGTACATTCTTGCATGGTGATCTTATTGAAGAGATTTATGTGGAGTAGTGTCAGGGATTTCTGGAGGATTCCTCCTTGGTTTGCAGACTTTGGCGTTCTTTGTATGGTCTCAAACAGTCCCCTCAGGCTTGGTATGAGAAGATGGACTCCTTTCTTCTTTCTACAAGATTCACACGCTGCCATTCTAATCCTACAGCCTACTTCAACATCTTGAGGATGAGGTTTTGATCCTTGTGTTATATGTTACTGATCTTCTCATCACAGGTAGCTCATCTTCTATGATTCAAGATGTTTAGAGCACCTTGATGGAGCAGTTTGAGATGACTGATCTTGGTCTGTTACACTACTTTCTTGGTTTTTAGATTGTTCAGTCCTCTACTGGGATCTTCATTTACCAGAAGAAGTATGCTCTTGACATTCTTCAGTGCTTTGACATGCTTTCTTGCAAGCCTGCTCCCACACCTTTTCAGTCAGGTGTTACCTTGTCTACCACTTGCATTTCACCTTCATTGGATCCTACATTATATTGACAGTTGGTTGGTAGTTTGTTGTACCTAGCACACACTCATCCTAATCTCTCCTTTGCAGTTGGCCTTGTCTCTCAGTTTTCACATGAGCCTCATGAGAGTCATTGGTAAGATGCCAAGTATATTTTGAGATACATTTAGGGCACTATTATGTATGGCATTCATTACTAATCAGTGACTCCTCACATTGTTGGCTTCACTGACTCAGATTGGGCTGGTGATGTTGATGATCAGAAGTCTACTTCTGGCTTCGTCTTTTGTCTTGGCTCTAGTCCTATCATATGGTCATGCAAGAAGAAGAATGCTCACGCACTTTCATCTAGAGAGGCTGAGTACAAAGCTACAATGCATGCTAGTCAGGAGATTTTATGGTTGTGGCAGTTGATGACTGAGTTTGGTTTTCCTCCTATTTATCCCACTAATATGTGGTGCGATGATCAGAGTGCTATTCACATTTCTTGTAACCTAATGGAGCATCAATGCACTAAACACTTTGAGCTTCATATGCATTTCATCCATCAAAATATTTAGGATGGTGTTCTCACTTTGGAGTATATTCCCACTGACACACAGGTTGCTGACATCTTCACCAAACCTTTTGCATCTCTTTGCTATCTTCAGTTGCATTCTATGCTTGGGGTGATGGAAGTTGTCCTTGGGGGGTCTTCTTGAGGCCTTCCTTCATGTTTTTTTAGCATTTTTTCTCTATCTCTTTTTGGAGAGGGGTTTTTCCCACTCGGTTTACAGAGATTTCCTTGTTTTGGTTACCTGATCAGGCCTTGTTGCCAGGACCCATTTTGTTGTTTTCATAGCTATGCTAGGTTAGCTTACCTCCTAAGCTTCACTTTGGGGGGGTGTTAGAGTAATTATGTGTCTACACTTATTAATTAGATCACTTTGATTAAATTAATTAAGTTGTTTATTACTCTATTTTACTTAAGTTGTCTATTAGGTGCATCATAATTAATATTTATATTAATTATTATGCGCAACCTAGTTTTTTACCTTTTTAGGGTTTCATTCACCTTATAGGTTGAACTCTTGTAATTATTTATTAATTATCTTGGAATACAATCTCTCTCACACCGCTTGATATTTTCCAAGCTTTTCTTTTTGTCTCTTTAGCTTCCTTCCTATAATAGGTCATTTGGATGCAGGTGTTCTTAAAAAACTATGGATTTGTCTATCTCAAATGCTACATAAAAAACTTAACTCTATGATCAAAGGTTTACAACTTGACCTTGATCTCCTAGTCTGCATGTTTTTAATCAGTTAGACTGATCAAAACAATTACAATAATTTTTCTTGTCCCTTAAGTAATGGATTTAAAACAAATCAAAACTCTATAAATAGAATATAGTTGTTTTATCTAACGTGGAAGTCAGATCCACTTTTCTCAGAATGTAACTGAATTTTGGTGTCTGATGCTCAATTTTCTCTGAAATCAGTTTGACTATCTTTCAGTGTTCCTTTGTTGAAATGTCTTTCGGGTTCCCTTGCTCTGTCGGGTTCCTCTATTTCTACTTTTAGTTTAGTGTAACCTCCTTGTCGGTTTCCTCTGTATTATCTTCAGTTTGCACTTTCATTTTACTCTTCAAAACTTGTGTCATCGGGTGTCTCCTTACTTAGCACTTTCGGTCTGAACTAAAAACCTGACTGTTGGTGTAGTGTAACCGATGGTTCAAAAACTATTTCTCTTTGTCTACTAATGGAAAAACTTATGTCATCAATCTCCCCCTTTGACATTAGTATCAAAAACTGATATGTTTAAAATACTAAAGTGTTTAGTATATACACCATGTATATAACTTAGTCATTTCATGACTCCCCCTATGCATATGCCGGTATAGTATAAGTATATACATGTATACTTGCCTATGTACTAGATCTTCCCTTTCACCTTTGTGCTATATGTAATGTACAATTCCTTTTTCCCTTTTTACTATATGCTCTGTACATATCATTTTCCTTTTCTGCCTTTTTTGATAGTAAGGGCAAAGGTGCATACCTATAGCTTATCAAAAATATGAGAGTGAGAGGTCTTCATTTCCTCCATCATCTTCTCCCATTTCTCCTTGACATGTTCAATATCCATTTTCTCTAATGTGATCCTAGCATGCATGTCGTAGATGTTGTCTGCTACAGATTCTTAGGGGTGGCAATGAGTTGTATTGCTAAACTTAAGTGTTGTTGTAGAAGTGTGAGGTTTGATAATAGCAGAACCTATATTTTGGTAACCTCCTCTCTGAATTGTTATTCTACTTTCCAAATTTCTTTTCTCAACTGTTTGATTTCAATGATCTTCTCATAATGCATTTTGATTGCATTTCCATCTGTGGTTAGACTCTGAGCACTTGCATTTAGATCGGAGTTGATCTTTGCAATCTTATCATTGTTACCCTTTGTAAATTTCTCTAAAGTGCATAGCTTTTGAATTAAGGAAATATCTTCAGCAATGATTGGATCTAATTCATTTGTTAACTCTGAAAGCTTTACCTTATTTTCTGCCACTTCTTGGCTGATCTTTTCTGTCAATTTATATTAAAACTTTTGTTCTGCGCGCTCCTCAATTGCCTTTTCTGCATCTACATTCTGAGTAGTGATTTATTTGGTGAGAATGACAAGTTGATCTAGAATGGGAGCATTGTGATCAACATCAATGTCAGGAACTATCTGGTTCAAGATATCCCTTGTGGTCTCCAATATTAAGGAGTCTCGATGCTGCTTTTTAAGATTTTCTCGCAAATGTTTCCTTTGATAGATTCTCCATATTCTTGGTGTGATTCAAAATCTAAAGTAGTTGGATCACACTTTGGTATTTCTATGATCTCATCAAGTGTGACCTCCAACTTATTTTTCCTGTTTTTCTTCTTCTTCTTTTGTGTTGCACATGTATGCAATACCATAGCAAGCTTCTCTGCTTGGTCTGATGTGCAACTTGATGGCTTTTGTGGTGTTATACCTTTTTCTTGTTGCTCGGTGTTTACCTGTTGCTTGTCTAAGGACATCTCCTTATCAACCTTTGGTATATCTATAGCGTTGCCTTCGGTGTCCTTAGGCATGGTATCAACTGTCTTATCTTGCTCATCTTTATTTTGTTGCACTTCATCAACATCTTTCATTTGTTCATCTTTTTTGGTGTGATCATCTTTTTTCTCTCCACTGATGACTACCTGTTCATCGGTTTTATCCTTCTTTTCATCAAATGTATCTTTCTGCTCATCATTACCCTTATCCTCAGGTATCCTTGCATCGAGCTTGGGGGTTTTCTCCTCCTGTGAGATAATATTGATTTCATGAATCAATATTGGCATCTAGCCCAGTATGTGTGCTTGTGCAGAATCTATTGTAGTGTCATGTTCGTCAGTTTGGTCCTTGACAATAGTGACATCATCTTTCTAAATCTCATCTATGGGATCTTCTCTGGTATTATCAATGATTGTATTATTGGGCCATGTCTTATCTGCAACATCCATATTCTTGGTACCTTTTGTGTCCAATTCTTGTTTGTCTAATTTGACATCTTCAGTGTCATTTATAAGGATATGCTCGGGGGTCTTC
The DNA here is from genome assembly GCA_018584345.1 of Thuja plicata. Classification (NCBI taxonomy): domain Eukaryota; kingdom Viridiplantae; phylum Streptophyta; class Pinopsida; order Cupressales; family Cupressaceae; genus Thuja; species Thuja plicata. Next base: position 9,368 of record MU224003.1, read on the forward strand.
TTAGCATGATCATCTTTGTTGTGTGGTTCATTTGTGAGATATAATCCTTTTTTGGGGCTCACTTCCTCAGTTGGTATATCTAGTATCTTTCTCCACTCAGCTTCACTCTTCCTATCGAGTTCCGGTAGATGTCCTTGAAGCACTTGGTAGGCTCTCAACTTTGGTGAGAACCTTTTGAAGTGATTCTTCATCATCTATTTAATTTACTCTATTTTTTATTTGGGAGGCATCATAGATACTAAGTCTCTTTCCCTAATCTCTTTCTCAGAGTGTAAGGAAAATTTCCATCTTGCCAATAATCTATCCCGAAGTTCTTTTGGCATTTTATCTGCCAATCATATTCAGAGATATTTGAATATACACATCATTTTGATAATTGCCTCTTCAATTTTATTTTTATCCATGGGATCCAATGCTATCCATTTCTTTATCTTTCTATCATTGACTGTACCTAATTTGATAATTGAGGCACATACTTCATCAACTGTTTCAAGAATATTATCCTTTTCCTTTTGGACAAATTCATCATATTTGATGTCCTCAATGTCCTCCCTAGTTCTGAGGAACTTCCTCCTTTTTGTTGGTCCTCTCTTCTATGTTTGAGGTTTCCTCTTATAGGTCCTTACTTGACCTTTCTTTATCGGTGAAGGACTTGTATCCTTTTTTGTCTGACTCCTGGTTCTGGATGCAGTAGTAGTCCTTGGCTTCTTTGCTAGTGGAGGTAGTGGTGTATCTAACTCTGTGGACTCTGAGTCACTCTACTTCTTAGCTTCACCAATAGGTGACTGGCCCTCAGTTTCCTCTTTCTATTCAATTTCCTCTTCATCCATTGATAGCTTCTTTTTCAAATTTTTAACCATCTTGTCTTTCTTCCTATCAATTTTCTTCACAACTAAGCTAGTTTTAATTCTTTCTTTGGATTCTCCATAATTACCAAACTTAGGTTGTGATTTTTCTAATGGTTCATTTATTAATGCCTCAATAGCATTTGATTCTTGATCTATGTTCACCTCATAATCAAGTGGTGCTAGCCATGTTTTTCTCGGTACATATGGCTTGATGTATGTGTAGTCATTGTATACCATAAAACATATGTTAGTTTTGAACTTCTCTACCAGTTGTTCTGGTATTCTCATTCTCTTTTGCATTCTCTCTTTTAATCCAAAGAAATACTCATCTATTACTGATTCAAAGTTATCTCCTAGTGATTTTATGAACTCACTAATCTGTGTGGTCACTGGTCTTGTAGTGTCCCATTGTACATTACCTATAGATGGGAAAGAGTCTTGGAAGTAGAAGAATATGCACATGATAAGTGAACCAAAATTACATGAATTTGACTTTGCATTTCTTATTGTCTTCATGTTCTCTTCTAACTGCTTGAGTAGAAGTTCTGATAGATCCAATTGAATTCCCTTCTTGACAATCTTGTATGTTGTATCTGCTGCTCCGGATACAATGTTGTTCATCCTTCTAGCCTGAAAGAACTTGTATTCTAAGACACATGCTCCAGATTTCAGTTCATCATCTATGATGGTGGATACCTTAAATCCTCTTCCATCCCATTTAGCTCTTGTGTTCTTCTCAATTTCAGCTTTAGGTAGGTGTTTTAGTGCCTTTACCTTATCGGTTATTAGATAACCGGTGGCAGCATGTATAACATCCCTAGTTATCTATTTTGGCTCATCTAGCCATATCTGTCGGTCATGAATCCTGCTCAAGACTAACTGAATCCATTCGGTCTTGAACTCCTTTGGAAACCATAGGGCATTTGTGAGAAATTTTACTTCAATGTGTTTATGCTCTTCTTTGATAGTATCATCATCCTTTCAAAGCTTCTTGAAAGCTTTCTCAACTTCCAGGTCTCCTATTTCTATTATCTTTCAATGTATATATGCTCACACATCTTCAACAAGAAAAACCCTTGCAGGTATACTTGAGAATGCACTAGCATTGTCAGGTTGTGAAGCAACCTTGAGACATATCTTGTAATGAGGTTCTTCACAGGTTGAATTCTTGATTAGGTTGACCTTTCTCTTCTTAACATTCTTGATCTTAGTGGTTCTTGATGTAGTTGCCATAGTTTCTAAAATTAATGCTTTTTTCGTAAATGGTAAACAGAGTTTTTCGGTTTATGTTGGTACTTACTTTTCACCTCTATAGCTGTAAACTTGGTCTATTTGGAGTGCTTTGATCCAGGTTGGATTCTCTTTACAATGTTTTCATTTTGTGTTCTGGTTTTGCTCTTGTCATTTCTCTCTAATCACTTGGTGAAAATGAAACCCTTTTGTCATTTATTTATAGACTTTTCCTTAAGTCGAGTCATTAATGCTCAACCACTTCTCGGTGTATGAAGACAGAGTCATCAGGTGATACACAATGATATTTTTGGTAATGCGATGCGTCGGTGCAACTATTAAACTTGTTACATTCACTGAAGGATTTTGGTGTGTGACGAAGATGAGATTGTCAACTCACATGATTACCGATAGCTCTCAGTTTACACTAGCAACTTTATCTTTTTTATGTTAACCGATGATTCTTGGTAAGTGTAGACGACTTAGCTTTGTATGTACACCAATGAATTTTGGTATATATTGACTGATGAAATTGTTTTCACAAAATTGCAACAAGTAATACCATAGTGCATCTTTAATCATGCTAATTTTTCATTTTAACTATGTATAATGGAACTAATGCAAAATATAACTTGATATAATGTAGTTCCATACTTACTTGTTCTACTTAGGTGAGGGTGGTGGTGTCACTAGATCCATTGGATAAGGTGTCACCATTTTCATTGACCGGTCTAGCTTCATGAGTGTTTGTAGCTTTCCTCCACATTTTTTTTCTCATCTTCCTGATGTCTTCAATGGTGTTTCCATTGGCAAAGGTGCTAGTCTTTGTCATTCGGTCTCTGCAGTCTTTCTTTAGATGACCAACTTTATGACAGTGTAGACATGCCATTCTAGGGTTAGTCTAGCCTCTAGACCTTCTTGTCCATTGTCTTATATAGTTTGCAACTATCTGAATAAATCTTCCACATGGTGTACAGTTTATCCATGTATTGTAATCCCATACATATTGGTTACCGACTCTTTTTGGTTGATAGGTAGTTTCTTGATTTTTAGGTTTCAATGCTTGCCTTTTCTTTTTCTAGCATTCAATAGATGTGTGCCATGCATTTTTCAAGTAGGACAGTATTTTCCCATGTAGGTTTCCTTCTTTGGTTGTTTCACCTTAGATTTACATTCATATGCTTTATGTCCTTTCTTGTTACATTTATAACAAATTTCTATGAAAGAAGATGTGGATTTAGGAATACCTTTCATTTTGCTCTTGTAGACATTTGATGTGTGGCCTTGCCTTCCACAGTGATTGCATGTTATCTTTCTTTGTCTTAGATTTGCATAGACATTCTTTGGATCAGCTTGGTTTGGTGATTCTTAATTTTCAGTATACCCTAGTCTGGTATTATTGTTGACTCTTCTTTGACCATCAAGAAAATCATCCATCCTCTTCTTACTTTCTTTAGCTTTCTTGATTATTTCTGTAAGATCTAAATTTGGAGGGTGTTTAAATGCCCTAGATCTCCTAAATAAGATTTGTATAATGAAGGGAAATCCTATGTCCAAATTCAGGATATTACGTTTAATTATATTGATCAAAAGGATGGAAAAGAGCATGTAAAGAATGATGTGATAAGATGCCTACCTCATGACATAGCAGATCTGGAAAAACTCATTTTCTAAGTTATGTAGACTATTTCTGGAGATGCTGACAGTTGATACCAAATCGGAGCACAAAGATAGACAAAACCCAGAAATCTTTTTCCATTCTAATGTCGTCTTATGAAAAAGGTCGACCCTGTACCACTTTTGCCAACACTGTCTGCACAAATCTGAAAGCGTCCCTGTTCGCATAGTCTAAAAGAAATCCGAAAAGGGTATCCAGATCTGGCCTCGGATCCTCTGTCCTACACCTGCAAATATCTGAAAAGGGGGTTTTGGGGTGGATATATAGGGTTTTTCCTTAGTCAAACCCCCATTTTGGTGGTTTCCACCTCCATGAATAGCCGAGTATATAGAATGTATATTGTGTGTGTGTTGCTCTTTGGAAAGAGTCTTTTGAACATGCAATATC
>MU224003.1:28308-41760 GCA_018584345.1 Thuja plicata
GGTTCTTGATCTGTCTGTCGGTTCTGATGGTCAGTTTTCTTGATCGTCAGTGTTCCTTCTTGAACTGGTCGTCAGGTATGCCTTTTCTCTTTTTGTTGGGTTAGTTCTGAAACCTGTGTTGCTGGTAGTTCTTGTGTTCAATGGTGATGCTTGTGGTCGCCGGTGATGCTTGTGGTCACCGGTGATGTTTGTCACATTTATACTTAGCATTTTTCTCAAAAATTCTTTGTCCTGTCAGGTATGCTTGCATTTCACTAGTACTGCTTGTGGTTCACCGGTGATGCTTTTTGTCTATCGGTAATGTTTTTTGTCTATGTTTTTCTTTGAGTATACTAATGGAAAAATAATGTCATTATTTTAGGAACTTGGACTTCTTGGGAAATATTGCAATGACAGACAAAAAAATCCCTGAATCACTTTATAAGTAAGAGGGATGCTTCTTTATAGAACATGACTCTATAGTTACCAGACTTAACTCAAATGGGTGTTGATTTTACAAATTATACCAGAGATTTAAAACATGTTTATCAAATTTTTTATATCTCTCTCCCCAGCGGAGTCGTCATTTTGTTGGTGACTCAGATGGGTAAAGGATATGAATATTAGAACACCAAAGATTCTTTGAAAGGTTTAACAAGACTTTTTCATCTCTCTCCCCACTAGAATTGCCATTTTTTTGGTATTTTAAAATTTTTTACGCTTTACAAGCTACCAATATACCTTTAGATAGATTTTGAAGAATGGTTAGTTCCAAATATGTCAAATTCTAAGGTACTGGACCAACTATAGGGACAAGAATTCCCTCTGCACTTTTGGTTCTGCAAGACCAAGGCGGGTGCTTCTAATCCAACTCAATATACAAAACTTTTACAACTCTCTATCTAGATTTAAACAACAGACATGATAAGAAAGTACTAAATGATAACCACTCATTCATTGACTCTCAATTACCATGAAGAACAAACAACCCGCAACCACAAAAAATAAAAAGGATTCTGAGATGGTTTTGATTTAACTTTGGGAGGAATATAGCCAAATCCAATCAAACATGTATCACTATAGGAGGTACTAATTCCTTATCAGTGCTTTATCTATTGGGCAATATCTCTAATACAGATGCAGAACACAGAAATGAACTACTGTCAAAGATTTAAAGACATAAATACAACTAACCCAGACCAAACACTTATTATAAAATCCTTGTACAAACCAAATGAACCTATGTCTAATCCAAAGCAATATTTAATTTGATCCTAGATCAAAGCTAAGGAATAACAACATACACATAGATAAACTCTATACAATGAATTAGAAAATTCACAACTCAAGAAATAGGCACAAAGGAGAGACTTGAATCTAGAATATTTGTATTAAGTATGAAGAATCATGCTCCTATATCAATCTAGTTCAAAACAAACACCACTTCAATAAATGCAAAAGAACAAAAAAATTCTATTCTATATTGACACAGTTTAGATGTGCATCTGCTATATTCCTGACTGGAAACAAGTATGAAACTCAATTCTTTTCTATTTTTTCCAATTTTCTAGCCCCTTCTAAATGATCTTTGAAATCCTTTTATAGAACAAGGATTGCAACAAGCCTCAGATCATTTTAGTCAAAAGCCAACAACTGGAACCCTAATGATTCACATGAAAAACAAAATATGTAACATAACCAACAACCAAGTTATTACCTTGAGATAACATCTTATTTGACTGCAAGACCTTTGCAATAACTACAGAATTGTCCTAATTGGCCAAGTAAAACCTTTGTCTTTATTCGTTTCTACACAAAATCTGATTTATAGCCACTAATCACCTTGGGATGTTAGAGAACAGTTATTTACGGTTATAAAAAGTCTTTCCAATTTGATTAGAAACCATAAAATATCACTTCTCAACATAAATGTACTTTGAGACATAAAATTTATATCCAAACAACATCCTACAACTAGATTAATACAACCCAAAAAAATTATATTTATCTATCTAATCTCCTATAGCATGAAATGCAGAGCCACTGCTTCAAAACCCTCTGGAAAGTATTTTAAAATTCAAATAGCTGTTATAATGGTCACACCTAGTGTGGAAAATACCATTGATGACCTAGATTAAAGCACAAATCCTCTTTTAAAATGTGGCTTTCGATCATATTTTAAAAACTTGCAAGCCCAAGACACATGGTGGTTCCACGCAACACTTCGGCCCCACTTGACCTTCTAATCAAATTAGACACGTGTCACCCATACATGATTCCGCAAAGGATATCCAATGAGAAACTTCAGAACAAGGCATCACGCCAACTACATAATCAAAACTGATCTGCCCATCCTTTATCCACTTTGGAAACCCAGACCCATGATCACATAATGCAAGGTGTCAACCAGACACGATGCCTTGAAGAGTAACCATTGTGCACCTTTTATTCCAGGCATTACGCCTATCTTTAGATTGAAATAGATATGATCTTCCTTTATCCTTTTGGCCCCACTTGGGTGAGATCTTTGATGGACACTTTGCAACAAAGCATGATCCCTTGAAGGATAAACAACATGCAACATCTGATATAGGCATCACGCCTATCATTTGATTAGAAAGATGTGATGCATCTTTAACTTTACCTTTAGCTTTGACCAAACCCCTCCACTTTCCACATGTTGCACAGACACAAAGCTGCGAAGAATAACTTCCATGTAGCTCTAGATAGTGAAATCAGGCCAATGATCTAATCATTTCATAGCTGTCCTAACTTTATCCTGCTATCTAGCTAAGAAGAAGCGGGCCCCATGATCTCAGATTGACACTTGTTGACAAAGCATGAACCCTTGATGAGTAAACTGGCTGCATCTTGCAATCAAGGCATAACGCCTGCCATTGGATTAAAAGAAACTTTCTCAACACCTGGGGGGAAATAAAGTACCGCGGGGACATAAGACTTAGGAAATATTAATGTATAATCCCTGCTAGGACTTAGGAAATATTTAAAAGTAGGCACCGCTTATGATGACTTAAGACCCATGGTAAAAATAACTTAAGTGGATCCTGAAAAAAGTAACATCATTTTATAAAGAATGCATGAGACTTAGGGTTTTACCAAAAAGTAACTAGGGCTTGGAACCAAGACAAATTAGGGCTTAAGAATAGGATTAAACATTGCATAAACATGATCATGACTCAGAACCATGGAAATTTTTACAGTCCTAAAAACATCCTCGCCTTCTTTTGACATGACTCTTTGGTCCCATAAGAAGGGTAGCAAAGGTAAATCTTAATGGCTGGAATTGTTTCTGGACTGCTGATTTTTATCTGTGGCAACGATCTTCAAGGTTTAGTTTAGTGGCTTACCTATTGCTCTTGATGTTGTATAGTATTCTTAGGGGACTTTTAATGCTCTATCTTAAGTTATAGTCTTGTACATGGTTTCAGGGCCCCTTATAAACTTTTTTTTAATTTTTTAGAGTTTATTCGTCTTTTAGGTTGTTTGGGTGTCAGCGGGATTTTGTTTCGGAAGCTATCTTTTCTGTTTAATTTCTCTATCTTTTCTTCCTATTTGTAGGGGGATTTATTGCTAAATCTTATGTAATCTTTTGTTTAAGGTTTCAGGTCCTTTCAAAACCTCATTTTCACTTAATCAAAAATAATACAGCTAGGGTAAGAATGAGTTAGGTTGTGTCGAACTGTATGTGGGTGAAAACAAATAGGGATTAGGGAAGGAGACAAAAATTAATACAATTTTTTTTTCTGTATGTAATTACATTAAGAAAATTCCCCAAAGTTGTCCAAAACTAAATATAATTTAACATGTATATATAAATTTCACTATTATATTATATTTTCAATTTGGGGTGCATGCCAATCCTATATTGAACATGTACTTTTAACATATCAACACTCATAGCTATGCATAAAAAAGTAAATATTTAGAGAAAATAATATAGGAGTAGATGTGAAGTAATAGACACAATTACTCTTCATAGGTACCTCCACTTAGGCACACATGCTCCATAAAAAATTGCAAGCTAGATGAAAAATATGCTACCTTCCTAATTTACCAATGGGATTTGAGAAGCTTAAGCATCTTGAGACCTATAATGACCCATTTAGGATATAATCTCTCCAAACCATATTTATTATATTAAATAGGATTCATTAGATTCTATAATGACATTTGAAATCATTTTTCATAATTGTTGTGAAAATATTTAGCTTTCTTTAAGTTTGTGTGTCATGCACATCATACGTTCTTTTGAGAATGGAATTATATATTATAAAATTCCTCCTTAAGTCACTCCCTTATCTTTAATTGTAAAATTATTATTATTATTATTTTTTAAATCTGAATATATAAAGCTTATTAGATGGAGTTGAAAAATCACAAAGTTAAAAGAAATAATATTTAATGACTTACCATTAGTTGAGGAATCTTCCTTGCCGATTTTGGGAACATAACAATCTAAAAGTGTTGGACCCATGTAGCCGCCATAAATTGATAGTTTCTTTTAGATTTTGAGATACTTAGGATGACAAAAGTGATGACAGATCTTTTGAGATCAAATCTGACAGAGGTGATAACAAAGTTTACAAAGGTTACCAACAATCACAAAGAAAGGATGCCCGAGACTACAAGGATAAAGGCAAGAAGGCTAGTTACCTAGTTTCTTGCAAAGATGAAGATACTGATACCGAACAGGATGATGACATCGAGATAGTATTTGTAGCTATGAAGGATGATTCAGATGAAGATGAAAGGTATGAAGAAATTGCACTCATATATAAGGTTAGTAAGAATGATATCTAGATTATAGATAGTGGCTACACTCACCATATGACAGGTGACAAAGAAAATTTTTATACTTTTGAGTGTTATAATGGTGGTATAGTAAGAATGGGAAATGATACACCTTGTCTAGTTGAACGTAAAGGAACAATCATGCTAAAAAACATGATTAAATGTGAAAATTATTATTGGGTAAAAGGGTTGAATTATAATCTATTGAGTGTTTCTCAGCTGAATAATTCAGGTCACAGAGTAGCATTTGAAAACAAGAAGGCAAAGATCTTTAATGAATCAGGAAAATTGATTGGTACCAGTGAACAAACTACAGGTAACTTATTCTATCTGAATGATACTAATTCCACTTGCTTAATGACTAGAAATGAAGACATATGGTTATGGCACAAAAGATTGTGTCATGTGAATTTTGACAACATGATGAAAATAAGCAGAAAAAGAAGTTTAAGAGGCTTATCGACGATGACAAAGCCAGACAACATCATGTGCAAAAATTGTCAAAAAGGTAAAATGAAAAAGTCTAGTTTCAAAAGCAAAGCCCATACATCTGATGATATTCTAGAATTAGTCGATACTAATTTATGTGGACCTATGAGGACAAAGAGTTATTATGGAGATAGATATTTTATTCTCTTTGTTGATGATTACTCTAGAATGATGACAGTCATATTTCTAAAAGAAAAATATGAAGCATTCAAGATGTTTAAATGGTATAAGGCTATGGTAGAAAAACAAAGTGGTAAGGATCTAAAATGTTTAAGATCACATAGAGGAAGAGAATTTATATCAGATGAATTCACTAATTTCTGTAGTGAGCATGGTATAAAAAGATAGGTTTCTGCACCAAGAACACCATAGCAAAATGGGATTGCTGAGAGAAAAAATAGATCAATAGTTGATTGTGCAAGAACACTGATGGTAGAAAAGGACATCACCCAAATCTTCTGGAGGGAAGCTGTCAGCACTATTTTTTATACACTTAATAGAGTACAATTGAAGAAGGAAACAATGAATACTCCTTATGAGCTATGGTATGGTAAAACACCCAATGTAAGTTACTTCAAAATATTTGGTAGTCAATATTATGTCTTAAAGGATGATAGAAACGGAAAGCTTGAGGCCAAAAGTGATGAAGGTATTTTTCTGGGATATTCTATCAAGAGCAAAGCTTTTAAATGTCTAATCAAGGCTTCTAACAAAATAATTGAAAGTGCAAATGTGAAGATTGATGAATTTGTAGAAAAGAATGAGCTGGAAAGCATAAAAGAACCAGAAGACTACAACAAGTTTGTATATTGTGAAGAACCCATATCTCTACCCGAGCAACAATGCTTAATTCTAGAACAATAGAATGTTGCAATCGATAGTCAGAATGCCATTACCAACAGTCATGATACTGATCAAAATAATGTGCAATGTAATGAAGATCAAGCTTATACACAAAGAGTTGTACCTATACTTTCCAGATATGTAAGAAGGAACCATCTAGAGGACCAGATCATAGGAGATAAAAAAGATGGTACAAGAACAAGAAGTAAGAATTTAAACTCAAATTGCTTAATTTGTGAGTTTGAGCTAAAATCTGTCAATGGTGGACTAGATAAAGGAGACTGGATAAGTGCTATGAATGATGAGATTGAACAGATTGAGAAGAACAAGACATGGTCACTTGTGCCAAGACCAAATGACAAGAATGTCATCAGTACTAAATGGATATTCAGGAATAAGCTGAATGAGAATGGAGAAGTCACAAGGAACAAAGCAAGACTAGTATGCAAGGGGTATGCACAAGAGGAAGGTATAGACTATGGAGAAATTTTTGCACCCGTTACTAGGCTAGAAGGAGTAAGAATACTAATTGCTTATGCTGCATATAAAGGATTCAAAGTATATCAAATGGATGTCAAGTCAGCATTCCTAAATGGAAAACTTGAAGAAGAGGTATACATTGAACAACCAGAAGGGTTTGTGGATCTAGACAAGAGGAACATGGTATGTAGACTTCACAAAGCCTTGTATAGATTAAAACAAGCTCCCAGAGCCTAGTATGAACAACTTCATTCCTATCTAATAAGTATTGGATTCATAAGGACTAGTGAAAACAGTAATCTTTATTTGAAAGAACATACTAATGCAAACACTTTGATTGCTGAAATATTTGTTGATCACATAATATTTGGAGGCAATTATGTGCTATGAAAATCATTTTCTGATGAAATGAGCAAAGAGTTTGATCAAGTTCTCTCTTGGTCTACAAATCATTCAACAAAGTGAAGGTATTTTTTAGTGCACAATCCAAATACATCAAAGAGGTCCTAAAAATATTCAAGATGGAAGATTCCAAACCTGTTGGGACAACGATGGCTACTGGATGTAAATTAACAAAGGAAGACAAGACAACAGAAGTAAATCAAACTTTATATAGATCAATGATAGGAAAACTCATGTATGTTGTACACACTAGACCAGATATTGCACATGTAGTAGGAATTGTTGCTAGATTTTTTGCTAACACTAGGGAATCACTGCTGTGAAAAGAATTCTAAGATATCTAAAGAATACTGAGGAATTTGGCTTATGGTATAGAAGAGAAGGAAAATTTGAACTAAAAGTGTTTACCGACACTGATTGGGCTGGAAATCTTGGTAACCAAAAGAGCACAACTGTAGGAGCATTATTTATGGGTGACCGACTTGTCACATGGATTAGAAAAAAACAACGATGCATCTCTCAGTCTACTACAGAAATAGAATATATTGTTGTTGCTGCAAACTGCTCAAATATTGCATGGATCAAACAGTTGCTGGAAGGTATGCATATTTAAGAGAACAAGTTTAGGAAAAAGAGGTGATACTTGAATATGTGCAATCAAAAGAACAATTGGCTAATATCTTCACCAAGCCACTGGCCAAGGATACATTTGAGTACTTAAGAAAGAGACATATCAGAACCGAGCACCAGAGCATATTGTTGTATTGTTGATGAATAAGGGAAATTCAAGTAATATATTATGGATAGAAAAAAAATAGTTGTCTGACATAAATGTCAGATAGATATTTATTTGGCATTGTTGTCAAAGGGAGAGAATGCAACCATACTATCATCAAAAACTATTAATTATAAAATTACTCCAAATAGGGAGAGATCATATCCATAGGGAGAGAATTTGTATGAATAAATCATATACAAAGGGAGACTTGCTGACAAAAGACGGAGACATCAAAGAAGAAGAATAATCAAAAGAGAGAAATTGACACAAAAAGAGAACACACCACATTAGAAGAAGAAACATAGAAACCTGCAAGAATCGTATCTAAGGTAACACAGAGCTTACCAATGGTCAGACATTTTTATCATTTATCAAAACAACATGTTTGATAATTTGATAAATATCAACAATTGTATTTCATATTGTATTAGAAATAGTACAGTGTGATAATATAGTATGTTGCCATCAATGCCAAAGGGAGAGATTGATGACATGTAACTGATTGAATGTTTGATAATGTTAAGTTGAAGATGATGCAAGATATTAAAATAGTTAATGGTTTGTATTGTCATTGATGTCAACTTGATATAATCTATACAGTCATGTACATAATGACAAATACTTTAGAGAATCAATGGAACAAAGATTATGCTCTCAGCAATGCATAAAATTCAAGTATTCACTAAGTGAAAAACAACACCGACGGAGTGCACACCATCGGTAAAGGCAAAGAAAAAGTCACAGTGATGCCCGATAAGCAGAAGACAGTGTTTCCCGATGAAGAAAAATCCTATGGTTCCTGATGGACGGATATCCCAAAGCTAACTGGAGTTGCACCGACAAAACTGGTAGTTGTCACCGATGACTAAGTGCATATTTGATTGACAGAACAGAGAGTTCAGAAAACAACAAAATATCTAGCTGGTAGAGCTTAAGGATACACTTAACTAATTTTTTTATTTTTTTTATTCACCCAGACTTAAGCAATTGATTTAACAAAGAATTATGCAGTTGGCAAGAAGATTACTACAAGATAAATTAGGAGTTAAAGCTGGAAATCAGATTGGTTGGATTGTTTTTCACGCCAAGAATCAAGAATCAAGAATTAAGGAACATCATGTCTATATAAGAGACAAGCATAATTCATTTCTGTAATCACAAAAAATCAAATATACGGAAGGGGAGTGAATAGAAAGAGGATGCTGAAGAGAAACTGGTGAAGGATAACTTCATATAGTCTTGATCAATCAAGCTGAAGAAGAGCTAAAGAATTCTGCAGACACTGACAAATAGTGAAGCACAAGATCACAGAGAAGAAAGTGTGGAGCGCAAGGAATTGAATTGATACATTGATCACAGAGGTATTGTAATTAAATAGATATGAAAATCTACAATTCAAAGTTGCATTAGAAACAGGTCATAATATTTCAGTTTAACCATTGAAGCATCAAGTCTCTTAACAGAGCAAGACTTAACTCTCTTCTATAATTGAGGTATATCCTAACAGATTGCGAAAAAGGTTGATTCATCAAAGAAGCATTGAATTTTCATAAAGCCTATTGACACCCTAAGAAGAAGGTTGATTCAAGGATGGTAGAAATATTTGCCTAAAGCCTATTGACAGTCTAAGAAGGAGGCTGATTAAAAAATGGTAGCAAAATAGATGCCAAATACTAAGTGACAACCTATGTATAAAATATTCTAACAAGGTCGCACTTACCAGTGTGTTTGTAACCTTTAATAGGGTTGGATCCTAATAGGGCTCACTTTAGAAGAGTGAAAATTTGGGGTAACGGTCCCAGTGGTTTTTCCCTTAACAATGTTTCCACGTTAAAATCCATGTGTTATGTGTGTATCATTTATTACTTTATTGTTTTACATTTCACATATGCATTTCTAGATTGATTGGTATACTCTGCATATTTACTGAGTATCAATAAATAGTTTTACTGCTTATTGGTTATCAAGGAGAATAGGGACAGACAAGGTAAACTAACAGATAATCAAATATTATAATTATTTCATGGCATGCATCTTGTAGGGACTTAATAATCTAAGGTGTATTGATTGGTGGTTAAAGATTAAAGGATAAATTTTTGAGGCCACTGATTCACCCCCCCTCTCAGTTATTACTAACAATTGGTATCAGAGTTTGTGTGCTTAGAAGGAAGGTTTCAAGACCTAAGTAAAGATCACAAGATGAACAGACAAGATGTGCCCAAGTTGAACAAAGACAACATTGCTTCATAGAAAAGTAGGATAAAACTCCACTTATCAGGTATTGGTAATGATTCTACTCAATACTTAGATACCAAATATGTGTTGCCTACAGGACCATTACCACTAGAACAATTGAGAGTGAAGCATGATCATAATTGCATAGTTATAGAGCTTTATTCCTCACTCTCTAATGCTAAATTTGAAGATGTCAAGGATTGTATAACTACAAAGAAAATGTGAGACAAACTAAAGCTTGTACATGGAGGTGATACAAATGTTCTGAGAGCCAAGGCAAAAATCCTTAGAGAAAATTTTGATGATCTCAGAATGAAAGAAGGAGAAAACATCACAAGTACACCACAAGAATAAAAGTAGTCAATGCTATACGAGGTGTTGGAGGTACACTTGAAGAGGAGATAGTGGTAAGTAAAATATTAAGAACCTTATTACCTGTATATGCTATTAGAGTATCTACTATTCAAGAAATGAGAGCATTAGCAAATAATACAGTTATTCTTGATAGCCTAATTGGTAGACTGATTTCATTTGAGATGAATAACTTCGAAAATAGTGTCTTACCAAGTTTAGAGTCTACATTTAAGTCTTCTATGAAAATAAAAAAATCCAATTATAGATGCTCATCTAGAGGGGACAGTGAAAGTGAAAGTGAAGAAGAAGATTTAGATGAAATAGAAGCACTTATGGTCAGAAGAACACAAAGAGGAAAAGGTAAATACAAAGGCAAATTACCACTTGTATGCTTTAATTGTAAAGATATTGGACACTTTGATGCAAGATGTCCTAAGAAAAGAAAAGATGATAGAAGTGATGACAGATCTTTTGAGAAGAAATTTGACAGAGGTGATAACAAAGATTATAGAGGTTACCGACAATCAAAAAGCAAGGATACCTGAGACTACAAGGATAAAGGAAAGAAGGCTAGCTACCTAGCTACTTGCAAAGATGAAGATATTGACACCAAATAGGATGATGACATTGAGATATCATTTGTAGCTATGAAGGATGATTCAGATTTAGATGAAAGGTATGAAGAAACTACACTCATATCTAAGGTTAGTAAGAATGATATCTAGATTATAGATAGTGGCTGGACTCACCATATGACCAGTGACAAAGAAAATTTAATACTTTTGAGTATTATAATGGTGGTATAGTAAGAACGGGAAGTGATACACCTTGTCCAGTTGAAGTTAAAGGAACAATAATGCTACATAACCTGATTAAATGTGAAAATGCTTATTGGGTAAAAGGATTGAATTATAATCTGTTGAGTGTTTCTCAACTAAATAATTTAGGTCACAGAGTAGCATTTGAAAACAAGAAGGCAAAGATCTTCAATGAATAAGGAAAACTGATTGGTATCGGTGAATAGACTAAAGGTAACTTATTCTATTTGAATGATACTAATTCCACTTGCTTAATGACTAGAAATGAAGACATATGGTTGTGGCACAAAAGATTGTGTCATGTGAATTTTGACAACATGATGAAAATAAGCAAAAAAAGAAATGTAAGAGGCTTACCAACGATGACAAAGCTAGACAACATCATATGCAAAAATTGTCGAAAAGGTAAAATGAAAAAGTCTAGTTTCAAAAGAAAAGCCCATACATATGATGATATTCTAGAATTAGTCCATACTGATTTATGTGGACCTATGAGGACAAAGAGTTATTATGGAGATAGATATTTTATTCTCTTTGTTGTTGATTACTCTAGAATGATGACAGTCATGTTTCTAAAAGAAAAAATTGAAGCATTCAAGATGTTTAAATAGTATAAGGCTATGGTAGAAAATCAAAGTGGCAAGGATCTAAAATGTTTAAGATTAGATAGAGGAGGAGAATTTATATTAGATGAATTCACTAATTTCTATAATGAGCATGGTATAAAAAGATAGGTTTCTGCACCAAGAACACCACAGAAAAATGGGATTGTTGAGAGAAGAAATAAATTAATAGTTGATTGTGCAAGAACACTGATGATAGAAAATGACATCACCCAAATCTTCTGGAGGGAATTCGCCATCACTGCTATTTATACCCTTAACATAGTACAATTGAAGAAGGACATAAAGAAGACTCCTTATGAGCTATGGTATGGTAACACACCCAATGTAAGTTACTTCAAAATATTTGGTAGTCAATGTTATGTCTTAAAGGCTGATAGAAATGGAAATCTTGAGGCCAAAAGTGATGAAGGTATTTTTCTGGGGTATTCTACCAAGATCAAAGCTTTTAAATGTCTAATCAAGGCTTCTAACAAAATAGTTGAAAGTGCAAATGTGAAGATTGATGAATTTGTAGAAAAGAATGACCTAGAAAGCATAAAAGAACTAGAAGACTACAACAAGTTTGTATATTGTGAAGAACCCATAACTCTACCCGAGCAAAAGTGCTTAATTCCATAACAACAGAATGTTGCAACCGATGATCAGAATGTTGTTACCGACGGTCATGATAATAATCAAAATAATGTGCAATGTAATGAAGATCAAGTTGATACGCAAAGAGCTATACCTATACTTGCCAAATATGTAAGAAGGAACCATCCAGAGGACCAAATCATAGGAGATAAGAAAGCTGGTACAAGAACAAGAAGTAAGAATTTAAACTCAAATTGCTTAATTTGTGATTTTGAGCCAAAATCTATCAATGATGGACTAGATAATGAAGAATGGATAAGTGCTATGAATGATGAGATTGAACAGATTGAGAAGAACAAGACATGGTCACTTGTGCCAAGACCAGATGACAAGAATGTCATCAGTACTAAATGGATATTTAGGAATAAGCTGAACGAGAATGGAGAAGTCACAAGGAACAAAGCAAGACTAGTATGCAAGGGGTATGCACAAGAGGAATGTATAGACTATGGAGAAAAATTTTCACCCATTGCTAGGCTAGAAGGAGTAATATTACTACTTGCTTATGTTGTATATAAAGGATTCAAAGGATATTAAATGGATGTCAAGTCAACATTCCTAAATGGAATACTTGAAGAAGAGGTATACATTGAACAACCATAAGGGTTTATGGATCCAGACAAGAGGAACATGGTATGTAGAATTCACAAAGCCTTGTATGGATTAAAACAAACTCCCAGAGCCTAGTATGAATGACTTCATTCCTATCTAATAAGTATTGGATTAATAAGGAGTAGTGAAATTAGTAATCTTGATTTCAAAGAAGATATTGATGCTAACACTTTGATTGCTGAAATATTTTTTGATAACATCATATTTGGAGGCAATGATGTGCTATGCAAATGATTTGTTGATGAAATGAGCAAAGAGTTTGAAATGTCTATGTTTGGAGAGATCAAGTTCTTTCTTGGTCTATAGATCATTCAACAAAGTGAAGGTATTTTCATTACACAATCCAAATACATCAAAGAGGTCCTAAAAATATTCAAGATGGAAGATTCCA
>MU224003.1:58312-75210 GCA_018584345.1 Thuja plicata
TATATAAGTTCCTATTACTCTAGTTGCTTAAGCTTCACTTAGGTGCATTATTAATTAATTCTTAATTAATAATGTGCAGCCTAGTTTTCTCCTTTAGGGTTTCTATCTCACCTTTTTTAAGGTTGAGATTTGTACTTTTTCTTTAGTTCGATAATAGATTTTGGAGCTTTGACATCTTTGAGCACAAGAGGTTTCTGCTTTTTCCATTTTGTTGCTTCATTCTTTGTGACAGGTTTATTGCATGCAGCTAGATCTTGGAGTTGAATCTGATATTTGATCAGTTTTTACACTAGTGATTAGGTTACCCTTGGGGTTTTTGGGTTGTGATAGCATTAACCAAGTCCTTCTTCCACACTTGTGATAAGTGTAAAGAATTTTGGCTTTGAAATTTGGTTATCTAGGGAACCTTTCCCTATTTGAGGCATTTGACAAGCTTCTAGTTGCCCACTTTGCATCAAGAAGATATCAAAAATAAAGCAAGATTGGTTTGCAAAGGTTATGCACTAGAAGAAGGTATTGACTATGGAGAGACTTTTGAACCTGTTGCTAGATTGGAAGGAGCTAGAATACTTCTAGCTTATGCTTCTTACAGAGGATTCAAGGTATATCAAATGGATGTTAAATCTGCATTTCTAAATGGAATACTTGAAGAAGAAGTCTACATTGAGAAACCTGAAGGAATCATTGAGAACACTAACAAGAACAATGTATGTAAGTTACATAAAGCTTTACATGGTTTGAAATAAGAGCCATGTGCATCGTATGAGAGATTGCACTCTTATCTAATCAAAATAGGATTTCAAAGAACAAGTGATAACAATAATGTTTACTTGAAGTGTGATAGTGACAACAAGGTTTTGATTGCTGAAATTTTTGTTGATGATATTATTTTTGGAGGAAATGACACCTTATGTAAAGGATTTTCTGATGAAATGAGGAAAGAGTTTGAAATGTCAATGATTGGAGAGATTAATTTCTTTCTATGTCTACAAATACATAAATTTACTTATGGGATCTACATTACACAAGCCAAGTATATCAAAGAGATCCTCAAGAATTTTGTTATGGAAGATTCCAAGCCTATTGGAACACCTATGGTTACCAGTTGTAAATTGTCAAAAGAAGATGAGACACAAAAGGTGGATAGTACTCTTTACTGATCCATGATTGGTAAATTGTGGTATGTTGAACATTCATAGTAGACCTGATATAGCACACACAGTTGGGATTGTTGCAAGATTTTCTTCTAATCCTAAAGAAACACACATGTCTGCAGTCAAAAGAATTTTTAGATATCTAAAAGCCACATAAGATTTTGGTTTACTCTACAAGAAAGGAGGTAATTTTGATCTACAAGTTTACATTGATGCTGATTGGGATGGGAAAATTGATGATAGGAAAAGTACTAGTGGGGGAGCATTCTTTTTGGGAGAAAGATTGGTCACATAGCTAAGAAACAAGAAAAGTTGTATTTCACAGTCTACTGTCGAGGCAGAACATGTTGTTACTTCCATGAATTGTGCAAATATACTATGGATTAAACATGTAATTGAAGGTATGCAAGAGGAGATCAAAGATCTAGTCACTATTTATTGTGACAATACAAGTGCTATCAATATATCAAACAACTTGGTTATGCATTCAAAGACCAAGCACATTTCTATCAAGTATCACTACTTGAGAGAACAAGTTCAAGAGAAGAATGTGATATTGAAGTATGTTAATTCAAAGGAACAACTAGCTAATATCTTTACAAAGCCACTACTGAAAGATGCTTTTGAGTATCTCAGAGGTAAATTAGGGGTTCTTCCCCTATCAAATATTCATTAAGAAGAATGAGACATGTTTCATCAATTCTATACTTTATTAGAATATCTATTCTTGAATTGATGTTAGTATGAAACACTTTAGGAGATTCCCGAAGTTGTGAGATTTTTGTATGCAATGAATTATCTGTACATGTCAGGTATGATCCACTGCTAGAACAAGTTTTCAGGAGTATGATCTTTGGCATTGTTGTCAATGAGGGAGAGAATGAATTGATGATATTTATACATAAGGGAGATATTGATGAAAGAGGAAGAGAATGAATTTCCACTATTTACTCATGAAGGATAATGAAAAAGTATGTTGTAGAATCAGAATATTTATCCAAGAGGGAGATTTAGTTTGAGAGATCAAAGTGGAAACATAACTAAAAACTTAGAGGGAGTCAAGTTATAAATTTGAGAGTTGCCATCATCAATTGTTGTAGCAATGCTATAGTGTTTCCATTAATGCCAAAGAGGGAGATTGTTAGTCAACTGATGAAAATATTCAAGATCTTATGGAGATGATGAAGATCGAGTGATATCGAGTATACATGGTTGTAGAAATGATTAGATCAGTTGTTATTTTGTCATTGATGTCAAATAATTGATTATTGATTTTTATTGTGTTACCATATCTTAAGTTGGAGAAGTTAAATGGGTGACAAATACAGAGCAAACAATCATGAAGTAATGTTGATATAGTTGTTTGCTACTATATATTTGATGTTATCTAGTCGGTACATTTGATTGATTAAGTCAGAGATTGCAAAGAGTTAAGTTTCATATGTATTGAGTTACTCTACCAAGATGGACAGATTTAGTCAGTATAGAATTGTGTTAGTCGGTCATAGTTACTGAACACCGAGAATGAGCCAGACACTGATCACAAAGGAAAATCAGTTACTGAGTTGTAAAAAAAGTTTACCGAGCACAGGATATTGATTGTAAGTGTTGATAAGATCAAATTTAATACAAAGTTATGATGATCTGGATGTTGATAAGGATAAAGGAAGTTTGTTAGAAGATCTACAAACATGAAAATTCAATGAGAAGATCTAAGGTGAAGATTAAGCGGTTAAACCTGATTGTTTGAGTTCCAAGAAAAAGTTCAAGTTACGAGGTAAAAGTGAGTGGTTAACCGAGCTGAGATTTAATGAAGAAGATGATCGAATGACTAAGCACAATTGAAGGAAAACCTAATCAAGGAGATTAAGAGGAAAATTATTTTCTATATAAGGAATGAAGAACTAATGAGTTACAAATGCTGGCAAGTTGAATTGAGAAGAAGAAGAAGCTGAAGAACAAAGTTACCAAGCAGAGAAGAGAAGCAGAAAGTGAAAATTCTATAGTCTAGAGTAGAGACAAATGGAGTATGTGATGCCAATATTCATTTGAGCTTAAAAGATCTGACCCAAGTAAAGGTAGTTTCTATATTTACATATCAAAGTTTATATTGTTTCTTATTAGCATTTGTAAGAGAGAAAATATCTTAGCCGAGTGGATTTAACCATCCTCTTTGTAAATCCTAGAAGTAGGTGACATTCTATTAGAGTGTTTAAAGACCTCTAATAAGGCCACTCCTAACAAGGTGAAGATATTAACATATCTGAGGCAAATCCCCTAATAGGGTCACATCTAGCAAATTTGTTTATAATCTTTAATAGGATAAGATTTTAACCAAGCATTTTTTTTTATTATGGGTCACAATTCCCATAGAGGTTTTTTCCCTTATTGGGTTTCCTCGTTAAATCTGGTGTTACATTTGTTTTAATTATTGTTATATATTTTTGAGATGAGTTATTGTTTATGATCAAGTTATTTGGTGAATCGGTTATTAATGCATTCAATTCTACTGAGTGAATCACTGAGCCAAGTTTTAAGTATTAAAGTTTGATTTTGTCTGATTCACCCCCCTCTCAGTGGACCAACATGGGGATGATTAGTCTTCATTATGGTGGTCATTAAAGCATAATTAATTTGTTGATTCCTTTGATAAATATCTTGAATACTCTTGGTGTTTGGAATAGGACTAGATTCCTCAACTATGTCAGGTTTTCTTTGAACTTTCACCAATGTCAAAATTATTGGAGGATTGATGATTATCTATGGCCACTTGGGAAATATGAGAGGATTTTGTCATATCATCAAACCCTTCATTAAAATTTATCTCTCTACTTGTAAACACATCTTCCACACTATGATCAAACAACATATATCCTTTCCTTTGTTCATCATAGCCCACAAAGATGCACTTAACACTTTTCTTATCATTTTTTCTTTCTCAAATCTCATTTGGTATATGAGCATATGCTTCACATCCAAACACTCTAAAACACTTAACATTTGGTTTCCTCACACTCCATGCTTCTTCGGGAGTAATATTTTGCAAACAACTTATGGGAGATCTATTTAAACATGAGATACAGTATTAATAGCCTCGGCCCATGGAAACAAAGGAAGATCCTTGGATTGTATCATACAACGTGCCATTTCTTCCAAAGTCATATTTTTCCTTTTGGAAACACCATTTTATTGAGGAGTATATCTAATAGTCATTTCCCTCTTCTTTCCATGAGACTCACAAAAAGATTTAAACTTATTGTTCACATATTCTCCACCATTATCAGTTCTTATTCATTTGATGTTATTTCCACTTTCATTTTCCACAAGAGCTTTAAACATTTCAAATTTTCTTTAAATACCTCATCTTTTTCTTTAAGAAGTAAACCCAAACTTTCCTTGAAAAATCATCAATGAATGTCAAGATGTACTTAGCTCCTCCCTTTGATGTGGGATTCATAGGGCCACACAAATCACTATAGACAAGTTCAAGGCTTTTTCTTTCTCTCCATGTAGGCCTCTCAAACGTGTCTCTATGTTGTTTACCAACCATGCATCCTTCACACACATTTGTGTTTACCTTTATCCATGGTAGTCCATCAACCATATTCATCTTTGAAATAATAGCCAACTTTTATATTTTAAGTGACCATATCTTTAATGCCATAACTCACTTAATGATGATCTTGTAGTAATATAAAATTTCTTATCAAAAGATGCTAAAAACTTATATATGTCATCATTCTCAATTCCTATGGCCACTGTCTTGTATCCATCATTAATATTCTTGATCAAATACTTATCTAAATAGAACTCCACCTTATAACCGTGTTGAGTTATTTGACTCACTGAAAGAAGACTTTTGGTTAACTTAGGTACAAGATTCACATCAGTTATTTCCAATTATTTTCCATCATTTCCATTCATTGAAATTGTACCTATTCCTTCAGTGTCATGTGAACTATCATCACCAAGAAATATTTTTTCACCTTTTGTTTGTTCTAAAGAGCTAAAAATATTTTTGTTGTAAGTCATATGTTGGCTAGCTCCTGAATCAATATATCATGCATTACTTGGATCGCCTTGAGTACCTAAAGAACCTATCATTATATGATGATCACCCTCTTCTTGAATAAAATTTGATTGCCTTCCTTGATTAAATCTCCTTTGTGATTTCTTAAAACATTGATCAATTTTATGTCCTTTTCAACTTTATAGTTAATAAACCAAATCTGCAAATGTAAATGATAACACAGTAATAGACAACACCAAAAAACAATATTTGTTGTCGAGGAAACCCTGTTAATGGTAACACCCTGATGGGAATTAACACCCACAAATAATGTACTGAGAGTATAGTTGTGTGTGTGAAATAATGCACATGTTACCTGCAACACAACACTTCAATAGATCATTACATTAGTGGAAAACATGGTTAGATGAGCATATAAAGCACTAAAGTTGACCTATTGCTTTCTAATTAAGAAGAGTATGATAGGAAACATAACAACCCTCATATTATGCTACTATCAGTGACATATACGACTTAGCATGAAATATTTTATCAAAAACAAGAAAGATGTCTAAATAACATGCATTCTAGTTCTAGAAATGAAGATTATAACAATGCCTGAATATGAAAACCAAATGAAACATGAATCTATATAAATCCTAACAGCATAAAAATGCATTTCCAATCTAAAATGAAGGCTTCTTTTCTCTCAAAACCTCATTCTATTTATAGAAGAAAATGGAGAGAGAGGGGGGACAAGGGTCATTAATTGATTTGTAAAACTCATTAATGTGGTGTAAGAGAAATAAATGCCAAAGGCATTCAAGAGGCATGGGCTTAAGGAATCTTCATTAATGAGGCATTAATAAGAGCCTTTAAAAAGCATGGGAAGGGTGTAAGAGGCAAGCTTGAGAAGGTGGTCTTGGAGGGAGTCAAGCTTGAGAAAGTTGACTCTCTCAAGTGGGTTGAGTTCCTAATCACACCTTAATGGAATGTGACATTATTAGGAGGTGGGTTAGAAGGGGATTAGGATTAGGATTAGATTTAGCATGAGGGGAATAGGTTGGGATGGGTTTGAACCCAGGGTCAAGGTGGTTGAGATAGGTTAGGCTAGGGTTTAGGGGAATATAAATGAAATGATTTATTTAAAATAATTCATTTAAAAATATAGGATTTAATTATTTATGCTTTTTATTGCTTTAGATAATTAAGGGGACTATAGCCATTTAATTAAATTAATTAGGCTAGGGGAATGGGTTTCTTTGCAAGTGATGAGATATATTGAGGTTTATTTAATTCCTTTATGATTAAATACTTTAGCCATGTTTTTGGAATTTGATTTTTTTTGAATTGATTTTAATTGATTTGATTTGTATGCCTGAACTAGTTAATATAATTTTAGTGATAAAAAATCTCCTAGGACATTAAATCTGATTTTAAATGAATTATGCCAATGTAACATTATTGTGACATAATTGTGGGTATGATCACACTTAGGGAAAATAGGGTCTATGGTCAGTACAAACCAAATCTAGGTGGTTACATTTGCCCCTCTTTGAATTGATGTGCGAGAAACACATTGATTTAAAGAAATTTTTTGATTTTGACTTCATAAAGTTTGAGAATTTCGTTCATGATCGAACGAAATGTCTGATGAGATCAGTCTCGCACTTGATTGAACTAAACTGATAGAATTGACTTTGAACTTGGTTGTCATACAAATTTCAATAAAATATCTTAAAGATATCAATTCTGAACTTGGTTGTTGTCCAAAGATTGATAATATTGATTCTGAACTTGGTTGTCATCCAACAGACAGTATGAAGCTGTCAGGAGCTTAGTAAGAATATTTTGAAATAAGAAAACACAGTATATCTAGCTTATGAGAGCCAAAGCTTTCTATCCAACAGTTCCTACTTAGTCAAGGAAACTGTCATGCCCCTAGTTTGTTTGATAACGAAGTCATTTTTAATGTTGTTTTGAGCAAAAATTTGATTGATGATAGCATGATCATGCCCCCTCGGGAATGAAATCAAAGGAAAGAAATAAAATCCCTCAATGAAATGATGTATCACTTGCATGGGTTAGTTAGGGAAATAATGAATGGAGTAGAAGAAGTGAAGGAATGAAGGTGTGTTAAGAGTAAACACAAGTTTACCAAGTTAATCACATTTAAAAGTGTGAGTTTAATTTTGTTCCCGATTGATCAAATATTTTGGGAGTTATTGATATCCGTAATGTAATTAACTTGAATTTAGAAGAAAAGAGAAATCATTTTGAGCTCAGATTCCTTTTTTAAAAATGCATCATGCAATCTCTAAATGCAGCTATATGTAGACTCTTAGGACTTGTCACTGATTAGAAAATTTTGGACATTTTTATCATCATTGGGCACTTTCGGAATGGATACCACTAGATAGTACAACAATCACTAATAAGCACTAAAATTATGAAAGTATGAATACTATATTTATTGGATGAAATGTTAGAAATAGACTTAGGCATCAAGGCATAGAAGCCAGGATAATGAAATAGTCACCTTCCTTTTATTATATCATAATCTATGTCAGGTAAGATATTGAACCCGTAATGACCTTGAAAATTCATATCCTTGGGTACATTATGCTTTGTATACCTTAGTAGGAATTTGAGTTAGAAAGAAGACAAGGAAATTGTTTCAACCTCATCATAGTTTACACATAACAAATATAGAGATATATGTGGCTATCCACTCATGTTGGAAGCTCTTACCATAAACATCTAAGTTAGGTGAAATTTATAGGACCATTTGGAACAATCACCATACACAGAAAACCCAGAAAATTTTATGCCCACTATCTTTGTGACTCTTTGTCTTTGCACAGACGTCATGGAGTAACTCAGAAGACATAACAACCATCAATTGTGAATCAATCAAATAAAATTCATAACTTCTTAGATGCCCCTAGATTAAACATCATCAGGACATAAAAGAGTCATAATCAAATTAAGACCAAGCTGTGTTTAGGCAGTATTGAGAAATACTATTGACTCATTTTTCAAGCACAACATAGATTCATCAATCAAAAAGTTGGAATTCAAGAAAAATATGGCTTCCATGTCTATGTACAATCTTATCTCTGTTTGCAATCCAATGTAGGTCTTAGGAACACCGTTCATATTAGTGCAATGTTTGTGCCATCCTTATTTTGTGAAAGTGACATTTTAGTGAAAGCATCGAGTAGCACTATGTCACGAGACAAAACATCCTATGATGACCTAGCAGATGCAACCTATCATACAGGAAAAGATGCCCCCAGTGAAAAATGACTTGACCCCTAGGACAGAAAATGAAGACAAATCCCAAGAAAGGATAAGATTTTTCGTAAGGAGACAAAGTCAACTCTTAGCACAAGTGTAATTGTGAAGGCTTAGTATCAGCAATGTATTTATAGATGGAGCGCATATTACAAGTGACGTCTAATTGCCAGGTTTTCACCACTTGGACAAACATTTTCTTCTTTTTGCTACCAGGATGCCTGTTTTACTAGGTTATTATCAAGGCACATTTCTCTTTTTCAATTTTTTTGCTATTTTTTCTTTTTTGAATGTTTTTGTTGTATCAAGGCATCTGTTTACCAAGTTTTCACCAGGATACCTTTTCTTCAGGACTTTTTCCACTGTTTTGGATTTCTTCAAGATCAATTTTTTGAATATTTTTTATATTTCTGAGAACTATTTCACTATACAGGCTCTGCTAGCCAAACATCAAGTGTAGAACCGCTTCAAATGTAGAGTATTGATATTATATGGTAGAGCGTCTCCTTCAGGTGTATCTAGTTGATAAGCTCCAGTCCCAAAAGTAGCAGTGATAACATAAGGTCCTAGCCAGCTAGGTTCAAACTTTACCTTATGTTCTCTGCTAGGTTGGTTCTTAAGATTCTACTTTAGGACGAGATCCCCCACTTGAAATTGGAGTGGTTTTACCTTTTTATTGTTCCCCTTTGACATTCATGCTCAGTACACCTTTAGATGATCGAATGCCTATTGCCTGCACTCATCAAGTATTTCTAAAGAATTCACCCTATCGATGCGGTATTGCTCATCAGTAACAAGACCTTGTAAATATATCTGCAAAGATGGGATTTCAACCTCAATAGGTAGTACTTCTTTAGTGTCATAGACCAAGGCAAATGGCGTGGATCTAGACAGTGTTTTGATGCTTGTTCTGTAGACCCATAATTTCATATTTAGTTGTAGATACTAGTCTCTGCCAGACTTACCCATAGTTTGTTGTAGGATCTTGAGAATATTCTTGTTAGATGCCTCAACTTGTCCATTAACTTGAGGATAATAGATTGAGGAGAAATGTTGAGTGATGTGGAACTATTCACAAAGGTCATCAATGCCTTGATTTTTAAATTGGCCCTCATTGTCTATTATAATTGATGAGGGTATCCCATATCTACAAATAATATAGTTCAAAATGAACATAGCCACCTATTTTCCAGTGGGTTTGATTAGCAGTACAACTTTGACCCACTTTGTGAAATACTCAGAGGCCACGATGATGAACTTGTGTCCATTTGAAGAATTGGTATATATTTGTCCAACCAAGTCAAAGGCCCATTGTTGAAATGGCCAATGTGTTATGAAAGGTATAAGTTCTTTTGCAGGAGCATGGATAATATTTCCATGTGTCTAGCATTTATGACATGTTTTTGAAAATTGAATAGCATCCTTTTCCATTGTAGGCCAGTAATAGCCGACTCTAAGTAGTTTCTTTGCTAGTGAAAATCCACTTGAATGTGATCCACATACACCTTTGTGGACTTCTTTTAATGCATGATTTGACTCTTTAAGTTCTAAACATTTAAGAAGCGTACCATCGAGACCTCATCTATATAAGTTATTAGTTAGGAGGACATAATGCAATGCTGTCCTAATCAAGGCTCTTTTTTCATTTTTGGATAGATTATTGGGAATAGTTTGGTCAGTTAGGTAAGTAATGATCTTAGCATACCAAGACTGATCTTGGGTGGTTAAAGCACATATCACTTGGTATTCAGGGGTATCAAAGGCAGGGTAGGATAATTCTTCCACCAAGAAGTCATAGAGGAATTGATGTTCCTCTAGTTGTAACATGGATGGCAAGGTAGCCATAGCATCTGCAACCTTATTCTCTGTTCTAGGTACTTGCTAGAATGTGATGAAGACAAAATACTTTTTTAAATCATCAACCAGTTTCTTGTAGGGCATCAACTTATCATCTTTCATCTGATAATCTACATTGACTTGATTGATAATGAGCTGGGAGTCAGCATATACATGCAATTCTACAATATTCCATTCCATGGCAAGTTTGAGCCCATTTACCAATGCTTCATATTCAAAAATATTGTTCATACATGGAAACATCAATTTGTAGGATTTAGGTATCTTGTATCCTTGAGGAGTTATGAACAAAACCATTTCTCTAGAGCCTTGTTGTGTGAAGGAACCATCAAAGTACATTTTCCATAGATACTCAGTTAGATGCATGATAGTTTCATCAGGAAACTCAATTCTCAAAGGTTCATCATCTTGAAGTGGTGAATCATCTAGTTGATCAGTGAGGACTTGTCCTTTGATAGCTCTCCTGTCCACATATGCTATGTCAAATTTACTAAGAATGAGGATCCACTTTGCCAGACGTCCTGTTAATGCTATTTTTCTTAGAAGATACTTCAAAGGATCAATCTTGGCAATGAGCCATATTGTATGTGATAGCATGTAGTGTCTCAATTTTTGTGATGCAAAGACAACTGCTAAGCATGCTTTTTCAATAATACTGTAATTTAGTTCATAGGTTACCAATGTTCTACTGATGTAGTAGATTTCTCTTTCTTTCTTAGTTTCATCCTCTTGTGCTAGCAATACTCCCAGTGAGGTGGCTGTAGCTGAAATATATAGGAGTAATGGTTTCCCATGAATGGGTGTCATAAGAATGGGAGGAGTAGCCAAGTACTCTTTTAATTCTCTGAAGTTGGCTTCACAGTGCTCATCCCACTTGAAGGTGACCCCTTTATGTAGAAATTTGGTAAAGGGTTGTGCTCTATTCGCCAGTTGTGACATGAATCTCCTGATTGATTGAAGTCTCCCTTGTAATGTCCTCATTTGACTAATATTGAGTGGAGGAGTCATTTCCAGTATAGCTTTGACTTTTGCAGGATCTAACTTAATTCCCTTCACTGAAACAATAAACCCTAAGAGCTTTCCTAATTTTACTCCAAAGGCACACTTCTTTGGATTGAGCCTGAGTTGAAATTTCTCCATTCTATCCAATATTTTACTTAAGTCATCAATATGAGTGCTCCTTTCTTTAGATTTAGCTAAGGTGTCATCCACACAATCCTCCATGTTTTTATGCATCATATCGTGGAATATAGTAGTCATGGCTCTTTGATATGTAGCCCCTGCATTTTTCAACCCAAATGGCATGATGTTCCAGCAAAAGGTTCCCCATGTGCATGTAAATGCGGTTTTCTCTTGATCCTCAGGAGCAATTTTGATCTGATTATAGCCTGAGAAGCCATCCATAAGTGAATACATTTGGTAGCCTTCTATGAGGTCTATGATCATATCAATATTAGGTAGTGGGAAGTCATCCTTAGGACATGTTTTGTTTAAGTCTCTGAAGTTTGTGCATATCTTGATGGATTTATTGGATTTAGACACTAGGACCACATTGGAGATCCATCCTGCGTAGGCAATGACTCTGATGAATCCATCTTTTAACAATTTATCAAGCTCTGCTTTTACTATAAATGTAACATGAGGATGCATCTTTCTGAGTTTTTGTTTTGCGGGTTTAATCCCAGGAGCTATTGATAAGTGATGCATTATTAACTTAGGATCCAATCCAGGCATATCTATATAAGACCATGCAAAGTTGATCTTCTTCTCTTTTAGGAACTTAGTGAATTGTTACTTCTCTTCATCTGACAAAGATTGTTCTAGGTGAACAATGTGAGGAACTTCACCTGTGCCCAAATTAACTAGTTGTGTGGGTTCTATAAGAACTGAAGACCTCTCTTGAAAGTGCTTGGGGAGGATATCAAGAATCTCATCTTTTGGCGCCTCAGAGAGGTTGTCACCATTAGATACATCTTTTGTTTTTAATATTTTAGGAGCTGACACTGCCACAATGTGGTTTTCACTGTCAATTCCCTTTTTTTTTTTCTTCTTCTTGAGACTGAGAAACTTGATATCCTCCTATGTCATGTTTGTGCTCCTTGCATTGGTAGAAGAAGGGTAGGGTTCACAAGTGTTTAGATAGCAAGCCAAGGAGTAATCATTAGGGAAGTTGAGGATGGGAGTAGAATCTATACTAGTCCAATCAATTAGGTTTGGGTTTATCAAAGACAAGGAGTCAGACTCGAGGAAGGATAGCATCACGTTAGCGTCAAGACTATTAATTGACATGACATGTTCTGTTAAGTTAATTTGTTTGATGTTTAGATCAATAAGAGTTAGATTGTCATTAAAAGGGTCATTGTTAGTTATATGTGGACCAAACTCTAGCAACTTATCAGTAGAAATTTCATCATCCTCTCTCTATAAAAGGAGGCTCCTAGCTTGCATTCTTTGAATCTCTTCTTGGTCTAGGAAAATACCAGTTGCTTCATCAATGAGGGGAGGAAGAGACGCCGCCTTATCTTCAGGAATATCAACATTATTAGTAGTGCTAGAATGTTCTATGTGTGCTGATGGAGCTGAAAATGTGTGAATCACATCAATTCCAATGTCCTCTATGGAAACAGACATCTCATCCCACTCATAATCATGGGAGTCTGTGATTTCATCATCAAATCTATTTAAGAATTCAACAATAGTTATCTGATGGACTCAATTAGCCACCTGTGGATCAAAGTGTGGAAAATCAAGGACATGTGTGATCGTGACTAGCTACCCCTAGTTAGGATGTAAATCTTATTGTCAGTATGTGCTTTCAGTAGCCATTTCTATCAATGGTACCTCTGGATCATCTTCTGTTTTTTTTTCTACCTTTGGAATAGGAGCCTGTGGTAACAAAGGTATGTGAAAATCTTGTGGTATCTCAAAGCTTGGTACATAGCACTCTCCTTGATAGTCAGGATCCTCTATGCCAACATGTAATAATCTTTCATAGGACCATGGTTCTAGCTCTATTTCTTCTATTTCATCACTCCCTTTGTCAAAAACTAGACTATCTCTTGAAGTAGGGCCTTTGTTTTTAGTATTGAATCCTAAACCTATTTTATTTTTGGTATTCTTGAATTCTATGTATACTGGTTCAATAATTCCTTTTCCTTTGTCATCTAAAGGTCCTTTTCCTTTGTATCCCATTTTCTTAAGAAGGTCATATCCCTTACCATACTGTTCTTGGGATATCTCTACATGTTTGACCTTAGCTTCCTTTGGTTCTCCTTTGTAAAGCCAATTCAAGAATGCCTGTTCTTCTGTGTTATCTAACGAAGATGTGGATGCCTTAACCATGCCAGTTGCTTTATGGATTTCTAGCATTTGAGATGCAGTAGGTGTGAATGATGAGGAAGGTTTCCCATAGGATCTTGGTGATACTAGGAGCTCTGTTAATGATGGAGTCAGGTCCAGCTTGTATTCTCCCATACCTGTTTCTTCAATTTTTAATGTTTTGCTAAAGCTTTTTAGGACCATGTCTTTGGTAGTCTTAGGAACAGTCTCATCCGTAGCCTCTTTGTTATGTGGAACCATACTACCTACTTTGATATTGTTGCAAGTATAATTAGCATATGCAGGAATTGTTACTTCCACCCCATTATGTAGGAACTTGATACACTGGTGGTAAGTAGATGGCACAGCTTGCATTTTTTGGATCCAAGGTCATCCCAATAGTGTGTTATAAGCCAAGGGTAGATTCAGAACCTAACATATGACATTCCTTTCAACTGGTCTATTTCTGATTGGTAGAACAATAAAACCTTTAGATGATCTTTCTTCCTCATCATAGGCTTTGACACTAATTTTGCTTCTAGATTCAATGGTCTATTCTAAAAGACGTAGCTTCCTGATTAAATTAAGGGTACAAATATTCAATCTTGTGCCTCCATCTATCAATACATGTCTAACACGGGATTTAAGAATGAGGACTTCAATATGAAAGGGTTGATTATGTGGATGTGTCAATGATTTATCATCCTCTTCAGAAAAGGAGAGGTAATGTGGCACTGAGATATGATTAACCATCACTTGGAATTTGTCTATATCAAGGTCCTTCGGGAAATTTGCGGCATGTAGGGCTTGTTCTAGGGTTTCCCTATGTACTATAGAGATTTTAAGCAACCCAAAAATGGAAATTTTAGTAGAGGTTCTTTGTAATTGGTCCACCAAGTCATACTTTGTTTTAGGAATAGTAACCATGTGTTTTGCCACCGGTTTGGGAATAGTAACAATAGGAACCTTGGACATTGATGTTGGTTTTGAAGAGGAATTGGGTCCTTTGATTGTGACTTGTGCTTGGCTTTGAGTCACTGCATTTGATTGGAAAGATGTGTTTTAACACCTTTGATTGTGACCACATTAACTAATTCATTTTTAATGTCTAGCATATTGATCATGTTATCATTATTGGAATAGGTGTAGTTCACTTCATTACCTTTACCTTTAGAGGTTTCCCCTTTGTCATAGTTAGGGAACAGTTTGTTAAATGCTGTGTGGTCTTCATTGGTAGTGTGTCCTTCCACTTTGATCTTGCCTCCTTCAATAAGGTCTTCGATAGTGTGCTTAAATTTGAGGCAATTGTTAGTTTTGTGTCCCTTGTTTTTGTGAAAGATACAATAAGAATTGTCATCCCACCATCTAGGCTTGACCATTGGTTCCCATGGTTTGGAATCTGGGATCGTGAGAACTTTTTTTTCTATTGGTGTTTTCAAAATAGTTTCAAGAGGTTCTCCCAAAGGAGTAAATTTTATTTGAGGCTTTGAAGTCCATGGCCAACCCTTGCTATTATCATTGTTTGCTTTAGGTACGGGGGTTGTTACCTTGGCATCTTTGCTTTCTTGCATGCTGTTAGTTAGATTGAACACCTCAGGTTTAGGACCAACATTAGATGCATCCACTACTCCATCGTTAACAACATTCTTATTTTGTTTTCACCATTTAGGCTTGGAGTTGGAGTTGTTAGATTTGTTTTCACTTTGAAGAGTGATCTCTCACTTTTTGAACATAGCTTCTTCAATATAGAAGGCGTTCTTGATCATCCTATCAAATCTAGGGGAGTCTTTCATTTTCAATGCATAGTTAAACTCAGGTACCAAGTTATTGACAAAGATTTCCATTTTCTCAGATTTGGGAATAGCACTAGAATATCGTGCAAAGATTTTCCTCCACCTTTGTAGAAAGTGGGTAAAGGATTCGCCAGTCTTTTGTTTAGTGCTGCACAAATCCATCATAGTCACATCATACTATATACTATAGGAGTAATGTTGGATAAATTGTTGAATTAACTCCTTAAAAGTTTTCACTTTAGGTGTAATCTTTGAGAACCATTGCATGGCGTTACCTCCTAAACTTCTAGGAAAAAGCTGCATGAGGTATGTAGGTTCATGCATGTACTATTTACTAAGAGCACAAAATTCTCTAACATGGTCATGTGGGTTGGTCTCTCCCGTATACTTGTCATATTTTGGCCTTGCCACGTTGGGAGGGAACGGAACCATAGTGATACTCTTGTCGAAAGGAAATGGACAAATAGTATCCACAGAGTATTTTGTCTTGGGTTTAGCTTTCTCCTATTTGAGAGTCGCAAGCTCCATTTTCATTAAGGTGATTTGTTTGGCTAGAATAGATATAGGAGTTGGCACATCATTTTCCTTTATTGATGAAGATAAAGAGAAATACTTTCTCCATCTAGCATCCACTGGCGTAAAGTTACCCAAGGATTATGATGCGAAATTTCTTTCTCTGTTTGAGTTTGTTGTACTCTTCTTCAGTGATGTCTTCCTCACTACCTAATTCAAATATAGGACAGTCAAATGTGGGTTCTTCCTCCTCATCACTATCTTCATGATTTTGGTCTTTTCTATTGTCATATTCCTCAAAAGCCTCACTCCACCCGTGAGTGGATCTATCCATTTCTGGAGAGTCTAGATCAAGTAGGGAACTGCAAGATGTTTCTCCTTGAAAGTGCAGTGATTTAGGAAGTAATTTTGATCCTTTAGATGTGATGCAGGAGCATCCTGGGTGTAAGAGCAATCTTGCATCACCCAAAAATATTTCTGTTTTTATATTCAATAAGGGCTATTTTGTGCAGAGCTGCTATTTATGGAAAGTTACTATTTTTGGTAATTTTCGTGTGTGCTCAGAATGATCTGATTTCTTTCTTGGAGGTTCATTTTGGTCATATAAGTCTGCTAGTAAAGTTTCATTGCCAGATCAAGTGTATGTTGGAAGATATTGAAAATTTTCGGTATTGGTAGCAGGGTACAGAAACTTTGAACTTAGTTTTGAAGGCTTTAGAGGCCCCGGATGAGGTCGAAAATTTGGGTGACAAGCTCTTGCGCTAGTCAAGCCTGTAGAGCGCTTCGTGGCGTTTCTGAAATGGGGTTATAATAGCCGATTGGGTCAACTGATGATGACTTATGGTCTTCGGAAGTTGGGCCACCTGAAATGGCGAAAAATAATTTTCTTCAAAATTTCTGTTCGGGTTTCAAAGGTTATCTTGAGCCGACTATGATGTAATAAAATGTAAAATAAAA
>MU224003.1:80983-104690 GCA_018584345.1 Thuja plicata
GGAATGCCCATGTGGCTTTGCATATTGTAATTCTGAAAGTTTGTAATTCCACATTTGTGGAGATAATAAGAAGCCAATTTTCTGTTCTTGCATATTGTTGTTGTTTCTCTATTTATGTTATGTGTTTATGGTATTAAGGGGAGCACCCTTCATCAAGATGTGTACTTGTTGCATCTTGTGTTGACCATGTGGTGGTATCTCAACTTCGTCAAAGTTTCTCGATAGTGTCAGGTAGTATTTCAAATCGTTCAAGTGAGTGTGTCTAGGTGAAAGTATTGTTTGAGTTTTGGTGGAAGTAAATGATTCCAGTGTTAGAGGGTTAGAATTCCCTGATAGTGAGTTGGAAATCAAGTTGTTGTAAAAATAGGATAAATTACAGTATTGAGACGGACTTCAAGAAACTAACTAGACATGCAAGGTAGACGTCTGAAAAAGTGTTTTGACACAGCAACAGGGAGACCATAAAATACAACAGGGACAAACTAAAGAGCCAAAAGGGTATCCAAATCAAATAAGTTTTCTTGAGAAATTGACCTGCAAGTGCCCACTGTCCTAGATATGAGCCTCTAGATGCGAGATTTTGATGACCTTGGATGCGAGCCTAAACCCTAGATGCAATTATGTGTTGACCAAATGTGAGCCAACATACTAGATGCGAGCCAGTATACCAAATACGATCCAACAAATCTGGGATGCAATTTTCTGATGTCTTTATTAGATTTTGTCAGTTTTGAAAATTGCATTTCGGAAGTGTGTGAAGTTTGTTTGAACTGTGATCGTGTTTGGAGACTTGCCGGTGAGTGAAAAACACATGTACTTGGAGGATTGAATATTGTTGCTTGTTTTGAAGGTTTTATCTTGTTAATGATTTTCAAATACATCAAGCAAACTTTGCATTGTTAGAGGAACATACACATCCTTATGCCCTATTTTCTAGGTGGAGGATGAAAATCCTTGCTCGTTGACTTAGGTACACAATCAAATGCTAATTAGAATACAATTATCACCAAGAACACAATGGCTCCAGTCATGATGTTGTTTTAGCCAACTCCAAACGTAAGTGAGGGGACGATATGATGAGTGTCTTGGGACAATTAATTTTTTCCTTGCACAAGGATTATCACGCTTTTGTGGATGAATCAGGTAGTTTGTCTATGAATTTTTTTGTTTATGATGGGTCAATCCATTCAAAACTGTCTCCCATAGAATTGCACAAGGAAAAATTGAGGTTTATAGCCCTATGAGTACTCAAATATGTGTAGTTTCACAATAAAGATTCAAGCGGCTCTGCTCTACACATACCCAAGCATGTTCAAGGAATGATGTCAAAATTCCATTAACAAAATCGGCTCCGTCTTTTGAGGCTTTGGCCTATGAGGAAGCAATTATTTATAGTGAGTTGGAAGGGTTGGCGTAAAACCTGTCCTCACTTGGATCATTCCAAGAGATTTTATCCTCAACTTGTAGGCTCTCTACTATTAAATAAGCGTACAAAGGATTGGTGAGCATAGGACATCTAGATTTCTGATTCCTCCAAAGAAGAAGAGCATACTCTCCTAATCCATGTCATTTTCTCCCAAAACAAAGTCAATCAAACAGTTCATTCCCTCAAGCAATGTTGTGCTCGATTTAAGATGTTCCTACTTTAGGGAAAATATAATTCTTGAAAGTAAATTTGTGTTGTTCAATTTCCCCAATTTTAGGTGAGTAGCTTGTTCAATTACTATCCTGAATTAGACAATGAAGATTTGCTTTGTTCAATTAATCCACAATGTGAAGTGCTTTGATTGGTTCAATTACTTATTTCCAAAATGAAGTTTAAATGATGAGATTTCTTGTTCATTCACCCCCCAAATCCCTCCATAAGTCTTAAACCAACATCTGATTTTTTAATTTTCCTCAAGAGGTAAAGAGCATAATAATCTAGTTGACTTAACACGTATTGAAAAAATAGTTTTTAAGTTTGAAAGATTTTAAAAAGGGGTTAGTATTGAAATCACTTGAAGATCCCTGCAACCACACACATTAGTATTGTCTTCTTATTTCCTTCTGAGAAACCTACAAGCAGTTAGTTAGGCTGTCAAAATGTCACAATGACCAATGGTTAGGGTATCAGGGTTAGGCAATGAAATCCACAAAAAATTTCACTAGATGTGATCCAGGAAATGCAGTAAATGATACAGAAAACTAGATAAAACCCTCTTCACTAGATGTGACAGAGTGTTTACCAGATGCAATCCTGAACTAAAAATGATCCAGGAGATCCTAGATGCGAGCCTCAATTTCTGCGGTGCCAGCACATATCCTAGATGCGATCTTCTGCTGCCAGAAATTACTCTAGACCTGAAAACTAGGAGGATAGATTAGTGAAAAATAGAGTTAAAATGAGGCCAAATCTGGGTTTGAGCCCTACGGTGGGGGCCAGAAATTTGTGTGTGAAATAATGCACCTATTACCCGTGACACAACACTTCAATAGATCATTATGTTAGTGGAAAACATGGTTAGATGAGCATATAAAGTACTAAAGTTGACCTATTTCTCTCTAACTAAGAAGAGTATGATAGGAAACATAAGAGCCCTCAGATTATGCTACTATCAATGACATATACGACTTAGCATGAAATATTTTATCAAAAACAAGAAAGATATCTAAATAACATGCATTCTAGTTCTAGAAATGAAGATTATAACAATGTCTGAATATGAAAACCAAATGAAACATTAATCTAGATATAAATCCTAACAGCATAACAATGCATTTCCAATCTAAAATGAAGGCTTCTTTTCTCTCAAAACCTCATTATATTTACAAAAGAAAATGGAGAGAGAGGGGGGACAAGGGTCATTAATTGAGTTGTAAAACTCATTAATGTTGTGTAAGAGAAATAAATGACAAAGGAATTCAAGAGACATGAGCTTAAGGAATCTTCATTAATGAGGCATTAATGAGAGCCTTTAAGAAGCATGGGAAGGGTGTAAGAGGAAAGCTTGAGAAGGTGGACTTGGAGAGAGTCAAGCTTGAGAAAGTTGACTCTCTCAAGCGGGTTGAGTTCCTAATCACACCTTAATGGAATGTGACATCATTAGAAGGTGGGTTAGAAGATGATTAGGATTAGGATTAGATTTAGCATGGGGGGAATAGGTTAGGATGGGTCAGAACCTAGGGTCAAGGTGGTTGAGATAGGTTAAGCAAGGGTTTAGGGGAATATAAATGAAATGATTTATTTAAAATAATTCATTCAAAAATATAGGATTTAATTATTTACGCTTTTTATTGATTTAGATAATTAAGGGGACTATAGACATTTTAATTAAATTAATTAGGCTAGGGGAATGGGTTTATTTTCAAGTGATGAGATATATTGAGGTTTATTTAATTCCTTTATGATTAAATACTTTAGCCACATTTTTGGAATTTGATTTATTTTTTATTGATTTGAATTGATTTGATTTTGATGGTTGAAGTAGTTAATATAAGTTTAGTGATAAAAAATCTCCTAGGACATTAAATCTGATTTAAAATGAATTATGCCAATGTAACATTGTCATGACATAATTGGGGGTATGATCACACTTAGGGAAAATAGGGTCTATGGTCAGTATAGACCAAATCCAAGTGGTTACAATAGTATCCCTGTTAAAAGATATTAGCCCTATTAGGAGCTTGTTATAACATTACAGTACACAGTCCCTGTTAGGAGACAAACCTTGTTAGGAGTCAAAAGAAATAGTAAGCTCGCTGCCAAGGCACACTTCCCAAATAAGGTGAAAGCCACCCTAAAGGATTTAAAATCCGCACAAATGTATAAAGAAAATACACAATCACTATCTACCAACAATTGTCTTTTCTTGATTAGTTCCAATGAAGTATCAACTCTGCTTGCATCCAGCAGTCAACAAGCTTCACAACTTTCACACATTCCTTCTCTTCTTTTCTCTGTCTCACTTTTGCATAACAATATATCTCCCATATATGCGCTTACACAATAGCTTATTGGGTCGGCCAATTAAGCTCTCCTAATACATAATTAATTAGGTCGGCCAATTAAGGCTTTCCATCATACAAATAATTACATAGCCCCTTGCTAAGATACACACAGTATCTAAGACAAGTATACAACATTTAAAATTCATTACATATACTTCCAGATCTACAATTCATGCTCACAATTAATTCCACACGCTACATGCCCTAAGTCGGCCAGGAAATAGGTCTTCTCTAGAATACACGCCACAGCTGACATCATTAGTCTTCAATCAACAATCGAACAGAACCCATTATTCTAACATATGTTAGCTATCCACCAGTAAGATCATAAGTTCTGAAATATCTCCATCAGAAACATATACTCAAAACATAGAGACTTGCTTTGTCCAGAATCACAGTTGGAGTCCAGTAAACCAGTCTTCAGCAAATGAACTGTAACATTGACATAATGTAACATAAAGTCAAGTGACCTTATGAGTAAGGTCAAGACACATCCTTCTGCATAAATCCAACTTTGATCCTTCTCAACCATCTGTACAATGTCTGTACACTCATTCCAGTTAAGTAGTCAGTATGTCTTCTCCAAAGAAGTATATGTTGACATCAGTGACAAAACATGAATATCAAAATCATGATCAGTAACCAAAGCTGATATCATCCAACAATATCCCCCTTTGGCATTGGTGGCAACATATGAGAAAATCCATAGACATCAACCCAAAAGTACTCTCTCTCAATACAATCTTCTTAATATCCTCAACATAAATTTCCCAAAACAGTAGGGATTTTCTCATAGATTCCTTCCCCCTTTGGCAGCGATGGAAAAGGGTTTCACCTGTAGTCTCTTGTAAGATGTAGCTTTTTCAAATCTTCATGTCCAATCAGCTAGGTGCAAGATCACCTAAATGTACTCTAGTATTTTTTGCGATCACTCCCCCTAAGGAGTAGATCCATACATCAAGTCCAGAAAATGATATAGCTGTGATACCAATTTTTAGGAATAACAGTCCACAAGAAAACTGAGAGGGGGGGGGGGTGAATCAGTTGTGATATAGATTTTTTGACTTTATACTTAATAAACCAAATCTACAAATGTAAATGATAACACAGTAATAGACAACACCAAAAGACAATATTTGTTGTCGAGGAAACCCTATTAAAGGTAAAACCCTGGTAGAAATTAACACCCACAAATAATGTACTGAGAGTATAGTATCCCTGTTAAATGATATTAGCCCTGTTAGGAGCTTGTTATAACATTATAGTACACAGTCCCTATTAGGAGTCAAAAGAAATAGTAGGCTCACTACCAAGGCACACTATCCAAAGAAGGTTAAATCCACGCTCGAGGATTTACAATCCGCACAAGTGTATAAAGAAAATACACAATCAGAGAACTATCTACCAGCAACTGTATTTGATTGATTAGTTCCGATGAAGTATCAACTCTTCTTTCCTCCAGCAGTCAGCAAGCTTCGCAGCTTTCACACACTCCTTCACTTCTTTTCTCTGTCACACTTCTCCATAAGAATATATCTCCCATATATACCCTTACACAATAGCTTATTAGGTCGGCCAATTAAGCTCTCCTAATACATAATTAATTAGGTCAGCCAATTAAGGCTTCCCCTCATACAAATAATTACATATCCCCTTACTAAGATACACATGGTATCTAAGACAAGTATACAACATTTAAAATTCATTACGTATACTTCCAGATCCGCAATTCATGATCACAATTAATTCCACACGCTACATGTCTGAAGTCGGCTAGGAAATAGGTCTTCTCAAGAATACACGCCATAGCTGATGTCATCAGTATTCAATCAACAATCAAACACAACCCACTATTCTAACATGTGTCAGATGTCCACTAGTAAGCTTGCAAGTTCTAAAATATCTCCATCAGAAAGATATACTCAAAACACAAAGACCTGCTCTGTCCAGAATCACAGTTGCAATCTAGTAAACCAGTCTTCACCAAATGAACTGTAACATCCACAAAATGTAACATAAAGTCAAGTGACCTTAGGAGTAAGGTCAGGACACATCCTTTTGCATAAATCCAACTTTGATCCTTCTCAATCATCTGTACAATGTCCGTACACTCGTTCAAGTTAAGTAGTCAGTTTGTCTTGTCCACAGAAGTATATGTTGACATCAGTGACAAAACATGAATATCAACAACATGATCAGTAACCAAAACTGATATCATCCAATAATATCTCCTTTGGCATTGATGGCAACATATGGGAAAATCCATATGCATCAACCCAAAATTACTCTCTCTCAATACAATCTTCTCAATATCCTCAACATAAATTTCCCAAATAGTAGGGATTTTCTCATAGATTCCTTCCACCTTTGGCAGCAATGGCAAAGGGTGCCAAAGTTCACCTGTAGTCTCTTGTAAGATGTAGCTTTTTCAAATCTTCATGTCCAATCAGCTAGGTGCAAGATCACCTAAATGTACTCCAAAATTTTCTTTGACCACTCCCCCTAACGAGTAGATCCATACATCAAGTCCATAGAATGATATAGCTTTGAGGTCCACTGGATTGATGCACATCTGCATCATTTAGTTTTCACTGAGAGGGGCCATCACCCCAAGCATCCTTTTGAGATATTCAAAATAATCTTTTGGAAAAGGTTTGGTAAATAGATATGCTATTTTTTCCTTTGTGCTAATATAATCCAGTTTGATATCTTTGTCTGCTACCTTCTCCCTTAAGAAATGATACTTGATGGAAATGTGTTTAGTCTTTGAGTGCATTACATGATTCTTTGACATATTCATGGTGCTGGTGTTATCACAATGGATAACAACTGGTTCTTTGAAAATTATTCTGATGTCCTTCAGGATTTTTATGATCCAAAAAACTTGTGTATAGTTTATTGTAGCAGCAACATACTCTGACTCAATAGTAGATTGAGAAATACAATTCTGCTTCTTTCTCAACCAAGAAACTAGCCTCTTTCCAAGAAAAAATGCACCACCACTAGTGCTCTTCCTGTCATCCACATTACCTACCCAATCAGCATCAGTAAAATCCTGCAATGTAAAATCATCAGATTTTTCATACCATAATCCATACTCTAATGTTCCTTTTAGATATCCGAAAAATTATTTTCACAGTAGCAAAGTGTGTTTCTTTAGGATCTGCACGATATCTAGCCACAATTCCAACTGCATTGGTAATATCTGGTCTAGTGTGTGTCAAATATTGTAGACCTCCAATCATTGACCTGTACTTAGTCTTCCCAACACTTTGAGCCTCATCACTTTTAGTTAGTTTGTTCCTTGTTACCATGGGTGTACCAATAGGTTTACAATCTTCCATTCCAAACTTCTTCAACATCTCCTTCAAGTACTTGGTCTAAGATATAAATATGCCATTTTTACTCTGATTAATTTTCAAACCAAGAAAAATTTTCATCTCACTGATCATTGACATCTCAAACTCATTCTCCATTTCTTTAGCATACTTCTTACTCATTTTATCATTTCCTCCAAAAATGATATCATCAACAAAAACCTCTATAATTAAGATTCCATCTTCATCAGTTCTTAAATACAAATTACTGTCTGCATTACCTCTTCTGAAACCAAGATGAAGTAGATGTTTATCCAACCTTGCATACCATACCCTCGGTACTTATTTCAGTCCATACAATGCCTTCTTTAGTCTGCAAACCATATTTTCATCATATGTCAAAGGAAAACCATTAGGTTGCTCAATGTACACTTCTTCTTCTAGATCACCATTCAAGAATTTTGATTTCACATCCATCTGATACACTTTGAATTCTTTATTTGCAGCATAAGCAAGGAATAGTCTCATGGCTTGTAGTCTAGCAACAAGTGCAAATGTTTCTTCATAGTCTATGCCTTCTTGCTGTGAGTAGCCTTTACATACCAGTCTAGCCTTGTTTGTTATCACTGTGCCTTCCTCATCCATTTTGTTTCTGAAAACCCACTTAGTGCCAATCACATTCTTGTTCTTAGGTCTTGGAACCAACTCCCAAGTACTGTTCTTCTTTATCTATTCTAGTTCTTCTTCCATGGATTTAGTCCAAGATTCATCTTTACATGCTTCATCAGTAGTCTTAGGTTCAACATGAGAAATCAAATAGATCTCATCTCTAACTTTAGATCTAGTCATCATGCCTTTGCTTGCATCACCAATAATTTGATCTTTAGGGTTGTTTTTCTTGGCATACCTTGGATTTCTTAATGTCTCAGTAGCTTTTTCATGTTCTTCTTCTTCAATCTCATTCTTGACCATCAAGGGTCCTTCAGGTTCATTAGCAACTTCTCTTGATTCTGTAATCTGGCCACAATCATACATTATTTTCTGAATTTGAAATTTCTCATTTATCCTCACATTAGTGCTTTCAATTAATTTCCTTAGTCTCAGATTGAAACATTTATATGCTTTACTCTTAGTGGAATAACCAAGAAAGATTCCTTCATCACTTCTAGCATCAAATTTTCCTATCTCATTGTTACCCCACTTTTGGTCTGTATACCTTTGACATAAAGTGGATTTTTAATATATAGTAATGATCTTGAAAGCTTCGTGTGAGTCCCGAGTCTAAGTCTAGCTATTCTCTTAGGATAGGATGTCTTTATCAAATTTCCCTAAATTTCCCTCACTTTTGTGAGCCGGGAGGAATTGGTCTCTAAGATCGTGTTTCTTTGGGTAGGTTAAGTTCCTAACTCTGATAAAGGTCATGTTTTGAAGGATACTAACATTGACTTTATATGCACTTGAAGTTTTTTCCTTAAAGAATTCCCTTTGGCAACATGACGGAAAATTGGTTCTAAGCTTCTCCTCGACAGAAAATCACCTGCAGAGTGTGTTTTCCGCAACAAACATAACTTAGAGTATCAGAGGTTAGTGGAAGTTTGAAAAGAGGTATTTG
This sequence comes from Thuja plicata, assembly GCA_018584345.1. Taxonomy (NCBI): domain Eukaryota; kingdom Viridiplantae; phylum Streptophyta; class Pinopsida; order Cupressales; family Cupressaceae; genus Thuja; species Thuja plicata. The sequence continues at coordinate 89,903 of MU224003.1, forward strand.
GGAATAAGAAAGCTTTAGGCACTCAGATTAAATCCATTTCAAGAAAATGGAATGATTGGATGAGGAAAAACTTAGGATGTAAGCCTACCGGCAGAAAAATGGAAAATGGCTTCTCCGCTACTCCAACAGGCGGGTTTATACCTGCGGAGTGTATTTTCCGCTGAATCATTTTATGAAAGGACTTTAAAAAGAATAAATCTCACGAGTGACCCATGGCATAAAGAAAGAGGATGAATTAAAGACATTCTATTTTAGCATCTCAACGAGCTAAATTTCTCCCTCAGTGGATTTCCGAGTAGAGAGCACTCTTGAGGCATTTCTCCGCCGAAAGGGAAGCAGAAAAGTGATTTTCCGCTACCTCCAAAAAGTTACCGTTATAGTTACTAAAGTGAAAGGATGTTTCTTAACGGCCCATTGGACTAAAATTAATTAATTCAAATAAATCCATTTTACTCTATAATGGACTTTTCCATTAATGTCTTAGTCTTTTCATTCGTGTGGCACGGGAAGTCGACCGTTAAACGGTAAGAATTCAAAAGTTATATAATCGGTGAGGCATCACAAGAAGGATCTACCATCTATTTGATTGTCTAAATTTGAAGCTCTTGACTATAGTTATTCCTTTCTATTGTGTTCTTAAGAGATATCCCTAATCCCTAGTCGAGATCCATTAAAGATGGGTACGAGATTTATGGGATTCGATGAGATGAATGGCATCACATCTGATTGGCATAAGATTACAAACACTTCTTTGAAGCTCTTCGATATACAAAACTTCTAGAATAGATTGAAGGCAGACCAGATGCACCCTATTACTGAGAAGTTAAAGGAGAGCGGTTTGGTAGAAGCTGCTGGTTTTCTTATTGCCATTCAAGCTCCTGAGCTTGTTTGAGAGTGCATAGCCCGATACAACCCAGATACCAAGCAAATCATCCAACCCAATGACATGGTTCTTTTATCCATTGATCAAGATTCTGTCTAGAACTCCCCACATATTCCAGAGCATGCTGAATATTAAGAGATGAAATATAGTGGGGTCGTTACCGAGTATATAGAAAAGAAGGCAGTATGGAAGAAAGAAATAATGAAGTCATGGTTTCAAGAGCTAAGGAGAGCCAAAGGCAAGTTTCCCAAAACATTATACAACAAAAATATGAAACTAGAGATTGTAGACATCTTGGTGTTGCTCCATAGAATCTGAGGTGAGAGTGATAAGATAAATTTCATTAAGCACCATTTCTTCTTGGTTCACGTGATTTGTTCTCAGCCCCACTTTAATGATTAGGCTCTCATGGTAAGCGAAAATCTTTCCAATGCCCTAAGTAGAGCTAAACTGTAGAATGAGTTCTACATGTCTTCAGTCCTTATATATATTAGATACAATCCAAATTTGGCCATGGCTTCCTAGATTGGAAGAGTTCCTCGATGATGTTAAAAGTTATGAATTTTTCCCATGTCTTCAATTACACAACAATTATGCTGAATATCTCAGAGTTAATGATGCATTTACAATGAGACTATGCAGGGAGCTACAAGGTTGTCCAGAAATGATATTTTATCTTGAAGCCATGGATTTTATCAGCCAATTTGGGTTATTTTTCATTCAATTTGTGGATTTATCATATCTTTGTCTTGCAGGATTTGATGACTTCCCTTTAAAGCTGCCCAAATACCCTGATGATATGATCATGCTAGTGGAGGTGATGAGGTAGGCACTCCAAGTGAATTTGATCTGTGCTGATGCTAAGAAGAAGGGCTATGATTTTCTTATGACTATTGGAGCCTATAGTTGTGCGTCATGGTCTGAAGTGAAGAATGTTTTGAAAACATTCTCAAAAGGGTTTTCATTAGAAACATATGATGTTCGAAGGTCGCAGTATGACCCTGTAAGTTATGCCCGAGATTTCCTACAAAATGAGTCATGTAATTCATCATGTTGATGATATTGAAGACTACTTGGCTAATTTCAAAGATGACTTGGAGAGAAGGGAGAGGTTCTACACTAAATTAACTATTGAATAAGTCAAAAAGCTCAAAGTTAACATTGAAGTGGAAGGATTGGAAGATGATGGTCAACATATGTATGATAATACATATTTGGAGAAAATAAATCCACTTGCTATAAGTTTCAAGCCCATGCTAGGGCAGGCCATTAACGACCTGGAAACCTTGATGGGTGGAATTTACAAGAGAATAGAGCAGTGGGTTGAATGGACTGTAGGTAGAAGGAAGAGGTCGAAAAGGAAGCCTCCTACTCAAAGGACCCTGGCAAAAGATACTTTGAACATTGCAACAACTTCTTCAGTAATACTCACAACTATGGCCAAAGGTTCATCTCAGCTGGCCGGTGGAGGTGATGAACCTCCTGAGAAAGAAATCCAACCAAAGAAGACATGTGGAGAAGGCATGCTTCCAGATATCGGGTTGATAGAAGAAGCAGTTTCTATAGACTTGGCCAAGCCAATAGAAGAACCCACCAAAAGTGTAGGACCTAAGCAATCAGCTAAAGAAATTGCTATCGATACACAATTCAGCACTTCGGCCTAGGATACTTCATGGTGATGGTCCCCTATTGTCATAGAGGTGGGTGAGGATACATCCAAAACCTCAGCCATAGAATCAGATGAGAGGGTTGAGAAGAAACAAGAAGCTTCTCAAGTCATCAGATTGGTCTCCTCTTCTCAATCATCAGTGAATCCATTTTCTTCCAGGCCAAAAGCTACCCCTCCGGTCATAAGGAAGCTGCTCATAGAAGAGTTGGTTTCTGCTTCCAAGGTTACCAATGCGGAATCATGGATAGAACATACTTTAGAGTGGAAAAGGAAGAGAGTAGAGGAGGGACCTTCCAGAAAAGACACTCTCTCATGGGCCCTGCAACCTAGCATCATAGTGGGTAAAAAAAAGAAATTGAAGAAAATGTCTACACTGGGTCGAGATCTTGAAATAGGGCATTTCACTATGGAGGTATCCAAGCATACAAAGGAAGGAAGAATTGAGGATATGAATGCCTCTGACTTTCAGTTATAGTCATTTGACATGGGCCTCGCTTGGCATGACACCAAAGTAGACTGGTGGAATTCTACCAATGTGGTAATAGAAGAAGAGATTAAGGAGATCAAAACTACTAAAGTTCAACTCAAAGAAGAAGTAGCGGAGCTAACTAATTTCATTAGATAGCTCATCACTCCAATAGCAAGTGCTCCTAGCACCCAGACTACTTTTGATCCCAGTGCTACAGAGAACCAAGCCATTATAGCCAATTTGCAAGAGGACAAACATTTTTGGAAAATTGGCAAGCGATGGATAGAGAGGCTAGAGTCTGAAGGGCTAGTTGTTGTTGAGAAACTGGGTAATCCTCTCTTAAGGCTAGAAACAGAGAGGAGTAATATTGATAAGAATTTGCAAACTCTCACATCTGAGAGGGTGAAATGCCAAGAATGCATAGTAATGCTTCATGTGGCAGTAAAGATGAATACTAAAGAGGCTTTAAATGCCAACATATTACAAAAAGGAGATGAGCCCTTGATTGAATGGCTTCAAATCTTGGAATTTAAGATCGAGATGATCATCCAAGTTGAAACAGGGTTGCAACAAATAGATGTCAAGATCAAAGAAGAGAAGAGCAAAGATTTTAAACTCCTTCAAGGCCTGCACGCAGAATCACAAACAAGTGGCCAGGGAAATGAAATGATCGGATTGGCTAGTATGAAACAATCATTTTATGATTATGTGCATATGCTATCAGAGTAGTCTTCCACTCATTTGGACAAGGTGCCAGAGCTCGAGTAGTTGAGCAGATGTATCTTTAAGGCCATGGAAGAGTTGAAGGATCAGACGGATGCATTTAAGAGCCTAGCCAAAGAACATTCTAGGTGTCTTATCAGATATACCATTGTCCATGTTAATAGACATGAAGAGCTCATTCAAGTCATTACAGCTGTCACCACCTATAGGGATAAATTAGACAAGGGGAAGTAAACCGTAGTCTAGATAGATTCCCTCTTGTGCTAAATTTTAATTGTATTGTAACGGATAAACTTTTGTTTATCATTTCTAATTGGAGAAGTGGAACCGTTTTGGTTACCATTTTGTAACGGTCCAACTCTGGAATCCTATATGTATTATTTCCCAAATCAATGAAATGGTCGGCTTAATTTTGGTGTGAAGGATAGCATTTTGCTGAGTCAAATTTGTATGGTTGAATGCCATTTCTTTAACTGTTCCGCTGCATTGCATTTATCTATCTATTGAATTTGAATATTTCTTTGGAATTAGATTTACATTTTGTGGTTGAACCAAAACTCTGTATTATGATTTGATACAATTAATTAAGGGGAAATCTGGTGTTGTTCTAAGTCTGGGAGATGTCCCTGTGAAATAGATTGACTCATTATCATTTTATAATTAAATCTTTAAGTCTTGCATTCGCATTCTCATTGTCAGTTATTGCATTACTAGTTTTAAGGAGTCATATGATTGATGAAGTCTTGAAATTGGCTGAAGTTAGGATTAGATTTATCCTGCCTGAGCTATTTCTTGTCTAGGTTTAGCTTGGTTTACCTCTTATGTTCTCAGGTCAAGAGCATACCCCTGTTAGAATAGAAAGGATCAATATTAATTGAAGATCATTTACTTAAGGGAGCTGAACCTTTAAATTCAGAGGGAAATTAGTTATTTAGTTGCAATTTCCCAACTGTTGTATTCAATTGTTCTCAGATATTTGTGTATTCTAGAGTTAAAGAAAAAAGAACAATCTGTTTACCAACAGATTTTTGGCGACTCTACTGGGGATTGAACAGTCGTTATACCATAAGCGTAACATGGAGAAAGATGGTTCTTCCCCATGAAAACATAATTCCTATGCTCCAACCAAATCTTGTATTCCAAGATGATCAAGAGGATCTCATTTCCTCACTGAATACTTTTGTCTAGAGATACAGAAGAAACATTGAGCACTATAGAAATGCTAGTCAAGTGCTGAAACGTGAAGAAGCTAGAACAGAAGCACTTGAAGAAGCTATTCTAAGTAGAAATATAAGAAGGGAACAACACCAAGTAGAGCATGAATCCAGAATAGAAGACTAGTCAGAATCCTAGAGTCCAAGAGATTTCTTAGAAGTGCAAAGAAAGAAGGTGGTACAGACCCAGTTTTTGAGAAACTTGCAAACCTTGATTTTGCCCTACTTGAAGTACCCCGTTGAAAAAACAAGAATACTAAGAGAAAAAGTAGACCTCCTTCACCTCCCAAAAAATCAACTCTTTTGTCTACCACTTTTCAAGTGTTAACTTTGCACGAAGTATTTTCTCCTCCTGTCGTCAAACAAACACCCTATCTACCTCCTGTAGTTATGAAACTTCCTTGGGCTACTGCAGTTGGACCATTGTAATTAGCAGCATATAATCCCCTTCCCTCAGGTTTAAGAAATAATTTCTACAAATTCTCTGGCGATGGGAAAGTATCTACAGATGAACACATTTCTGCATTACTTGCTTCAGTGAATATCTTAGCAGTGCGAGAAGATGATGTGGCCGTTAGATTATTCATTGAAACCTTGGTTGAAGGTGTTGTTGATTGGTTTCACCACTTACCCAATTCCTCTATCAAAGAATGGGATTCTATGAGGGCTGCCTTTGAGGGAATATTTAAAACTACTAAAGATGAATATGCACTATTAACACAGTTGACCTCCATCAAGAAAGAGCCTTCTATAAGTATGAGATATTTTGTGGCTAAATTCAACAAGCTTGTCAATCGTATCCCAACAGCCGACAGGCCTACTGCCGGGAATTTGAAAACATTTTTCATAAGTGCTATGCCTCCTGACATCAGTTATGATCTGAGTAGAACAAATCCAACCACTTTGGACCTTGCCCAAAGGACTACGGTGGAGTTAGAAGACCACATGATATCGACGTGAAAATGGAAAAGAGAGATATAATCTAGAACCAGTACTAGTAACACCACATCATCAGATGAGATGATTCAAAAATTATCCAATGAATTCACCACCTTCAAGAGGAAGCTTCCTAGATTTAATAATCCCTATCAGTGAAACTTTCGGGAATAGCCTGGAAGAAACAGTGAAGGGAGGAACGTCGGTGGAAAGACATTACAGTTGACTGCTCCACCACAAAGGTTAGCTATAGAAGCTCCTCCTAAAAGGGGGAACATGTGTACCTTCCATTTAACTATAGATCATGAAGGAGAAAGTTGCCCCGATGTAGCTCGTGCTTAGCAAATGCATCAGACTGACGAATGGAATGTTGGAGTGTCTGGAGATGAACCAGATTCATATTCACATGGTGACTCTGAAAACTTATATTTAGAGTATGAATCAGATTCAAAAAAAGGAGCAAAATCTTATTCTACCATAGATGGGACCTCCTATACAGTCTTAACCTGGAGTCAGAAAGATAAAGGCCCCACTTCCACATCTTCACAAAAGAGTAATGAAGCATCCACCTCCAGTTCTAAGGAGGCCAATCAAGGAGTAAGGATTCTAGAACCAGGTAAGGAGAAAAATTCTTTTGACATTATTCAATTTTGTAGAGATTCCAGAATTTAGATTTCCCCCATTGACTATCTTAAGTCTAATCCTGTAGAATTGCAAAAGCTAGTAGATTACTATAAAGAAGGGAATCAAAATATGAATCAAAATGTCATGACTACCATATAAAATGAGTCTATATTTGTAGACCCAATTGAGCAAGGTGAGCCATCTATGTTGGCTACTTTCCCAGGCCAAAATCCTGACCCATTCTAAGTGTCATTGTATATTAATGGTTGCAAGTTAAGCAATTGCATAATAGACTCTAGAGCCTCAGAAAATGTAATTCCATTGATTGTAGCTAAAGCTTTGGGACTTACCCTCACTAAAGCCCATGGTAGGTGTTACTCTATGGATTACAAAAAAGTACCATTGGTTGGCCAAATCAAAGATGCCCAAGTAGCCCTAGCAGTGAACCATGAGAAGAAGATGTTGTTAACAATCCTTGTTGTTGATATACTGGCTAGTTACAGTATGTTTTTAAGAAGGAGTTTCTACAGAGACCTGGGTGGGGAAATAAAGCCTAATTAATCTCAAGCTTTAATCCCAATAGGTAATAAAAAGATAAAGCTGGTCTCGGAAGAGAAAGCTAAGTTTATGGTGCTGAAATTGGATGACTCTAAAGCCCAAATTTTGTATCAAGAGTTAGACTTTGGCAATTATATGCTATTTATGATTGATCATGACAAGGAAATTGAACTCAGGGAAGAAGAAGATCAGTTTCCCACTAACGAAACACCATCAGAAATCTGGACTCTTGAATTTGATGGCAGTTGTGCATCGTCAGGATCTGGCGCAGGTGTGGTCCTAATATCACTGAATGGAGTATGTGAGCCTATGGCTTACAAAATGGAGTTTGGAAACACCAAAAATATAGCTGAGTATGAAGCCCCACTGTTAGGAATCATTGTTTCAAAAGAAAAAGGCATGAAAATTCTGAGAGCACAAGGTGATGTTGAGCTAATCGTGCGCCAAGTCAAGAATCAATACTCTGTTAAAACCCACAGATTAAAAAACTACAGAAATAGGGTATGGGATGAAATAGAATCATTGGATGCATTCTTTTTTGAATCTATACTGAGAGAATTGAATTCCAAGGAAGACTCTTTAGTAGTGTCAGCTTCATTACTCCTCCCTCATCCAGAGTTCAAGGATAAGAAGTACCAAGTAGAGGTTATATATCGACCATCTGTACCTGACAATGTAGAAGATTGGCAAGTGTTTGAGGATGACAAGAACCTCCTCCTCTTCTTGCAAAGTGGTGGTGACTTGCATAAAGATGCCCCTAATAGTCATAGAGGATACTGTCATTGCAAGAAGAAGAAAGATAAGTCAGATATCATCCAGCTACAATGGAATATCATCCCTCCCCACTTAGTTACACTTGAAAAACTCTTCAACAGACATGATACCTTTGTTAAGAAAAAAAGAGTTGAAAGAGGCCCTACTAGTAGTGAGTATGAAGGAATGAACATACGAACTAAGAAAGATCCCAAAATGATCAACATTGGGAAATGTTGTACTAAAGAAGAAAGGAAAGAGGCCAGGAAACTCTTCCTAGAATACTAAGATGTTTTCGCCTGGAGTTATGAAGATTTGAAAAGTTTTATGAATGGGAGATTCAAACATTAGATTCCCTTAAAACCTAAAGCTACTCCATTCAGGCAGAAACAAAGGTATTAAAATCCCAAATTTGTGGATGCAATATTTAGGGAAGTGGATAAAATTCTTAAAGCAAAGATTATCTACTCTATCCATCACTCTACCTAGGAGACGAATATAGTACTAGTGAGGAAGAAGAATGGAGAAATAAGGATCTGTGTAGACTTCAAAAATCTCAATCAGTCCTCTTTGAAAAAAAACTACACTCTTCCCAACATGGATCACCTATTATAGATCATAGCTAGAGCTGAGATGATGTCCATGTTAGACGGCTTCTCAGGGTACAACCAAATAGAAGTGGAGAAACCAGACCAGCATAAAACAAATTTTACGATTCGATGGGGCACTTTTACATATCACAGGATGCCATTTGGGTTGATCAATGTTGGAGCTACCTTTCAGAGAGGTATGTATCTTTATTTTAGTGACATGAAGAACAAAATAATTGGTATGTATCTAGATGACCTCACTGTGTTTTCCAAAAAAAGAGTAGATCATATAAATGATTTAAAGAGAGTATTGTAAAGGTGTAGAGAGGATGAGATTTCACTGAATCCCAAAAAGTCAATTTTCTATGTGACCGAAGGGAAATTGCTGGGTCACATTATTTCCCATGAAGGCATAAGAATTGATCTAGAAAGGGTGAGAGGAATCCAGCAATTGAGCTTACCAGTGAACAAAACTGGAGTGAAATCATTTTTTGGTCAGGTAAAATTTCTCAGGTGGTTCATTCCAGATTTTTTTGAGATTACCAGGTGCATAGTGGACATGATGAAAGGGAATGCAAATTTCAAGTGGAATGAATCTGGTAAACAAGCCTTCGAAAGTATCAAGAAAGCCATAGCCAATGCCTCAGTGTTATGTCATCCAGATTACAAGAAGGATTTCATAATTTATTGTTATTCTTTTGAACACACTCTATCAGCCATCCTCATGCAGGAGAAGGAGGAAGGATTTCAAGCTCATATCACTTTTATGAGCACACCTCTGAAAAATCATGAGCTAAGATACTCTCAGAATGAAATACATGCTTTCGCAGTAGTAAAAGCTTTAAAGAATTTTTGATTCCACATCTTACACTCCCATTCTCTTGTATATGTGCCTGACATTGCAGTAAAAATTATATTGATTCAGCAGGACGTGGAATGTAATAATAGAGGAGCTTGGGTAGCTAAGACTCAAGAATATGACATAGAAATCAAGCCCACTAAATTAGTAAGACAAAACACACTATACACTTGGAAATGGCGGAAAACATAGAAGACAAAGACCCTGAAAATATGCAATTAGTCCTAGCTATAAGTATGCAAGAGCCCTGGTTTGAAAATATTGTGTATTTCTTGACATATGGTGAATTCCTTGAAGGATTGACTTCGAAGCAAAGAAGAGATCTAAGATTGAAAGCTTCTAAACATATAATTTGGCAGGATAGATTGCATAAGAGATCTGTAGATGGGAATTTCCTCTGATGTTTTGACAAACAACAACAAGAGAAGTTGTTAAAGGTGTTTCATGATGAAGCTTGCGGGGGACACTTGTCCTAATCAGTCACTGCATTCAAGATATTGAGACAGTGCTATTACTGGCCAAGAATGTTTAGAGATGCATAGCATTGGGCAGCAAGATGTGAGAAATGCAAAATGTTTACTGGAAAACCACAGTTAGCAGTGCTACCCCTAAGACTAGTGATAATTGAGGGTCCTTTTCAACAGTGGGGTCTTGATTTCATTGGTCCTATAAATCCCACATCTAGTTTAGGCCATACCTACATAATCACTATGACTGACTACTTCACGAAATAGGTGGAGGAGAAAGCAACCAAGAAAACTACTTTGGAGGTAGTATGTGAATTTATCAAAGAGAACATCCTGGTAAGATTCAGTGTGCGTATTAAGTTATTTATGGATAATGCTGCATACTTTTAATCCTAGGAAATTACCAAGTTTCATTTTGAGTATGGCATTATGATTAGTCATTCATCTGACTATTTCCCTCAATGAAATGGTCAAGCTGAGTCTAGTAATAAAAATTTCTTGAGCATCATGAAAAAGATTATAGTAGACAACAAGAGAACTTGGCACAAGAAAATCTATGAAGCCCTCTGGGCAGACAGAGTGACTCCAAAAAGAGCCAATGGTATATCTCCTTTTGAACTTTTTTATGGGATTAAAGCTATTCTTGCATTGCCATTAGAATTGGCAATTTGCAAACTAAGAACAACAGTAGAAGATAGTATATATAAAGATGGTTTAGAAAAGAGGATTCTTTACCTAAACAAACTTGAAGAAGAAAGAGAGAAAATGGTAGACCATATTACACAGCATCAAATGCGTGTGAAGAACTTGTTTGATAAAAAGAGAAGACCCTAGAAATTTATGGAGGGAGATATGGTGCTATTATGGGACAAGCGCAGGGCACCCAAAGGTATGCATGGGAAATTTGAAACATTGTGGAAAGGACCCTTTAAGATCCAACAAGCATTCAAGAGGAATTATTTTAAGCTAACTTATCTAGATGGTGAAGCATTACCCTTGACATACAATGGTTAGGACTTGAAGTTGTATCAAGTCTGAATCTAAAACAAGTAACCCCTATATTGTACGATAGTTACGTTTAGTTCCTGCTTTTGTTTTCCTTAGTTAGGTTTCCTTCCTTCTTTCCTTTTCGTGTCTTACTTTATTTTTGTTGTGCATCATCTTTTGTTGTACCTTGTGAAACAAGAGATTTGAGTTCCTTGCTTGGACATGTGAATGTCCAAGTCCCCAGACAAAGCCAATTGTTGCCCCACGTTTGGTTTGCATACCTTTGAGATAAAGTGGATGTTTAATATATAGTAATGATCTTGAAAGTTTCGTGTGAGTCCTGAGTCTAAGTCTAGCTATCCTCTTAGGATAGGAGGCCTTTATCAGATTTCCCTAAATTTCCTTCTCTTCTGTGACCCGAGAGGAATTAGTCTCTAAGATCGTGTTTCTTTGGGTAGGCTAATTTCCCAACTCCGATAAAGGTCATGTTTCGAAGGATACTAACATTGATTTTATAAGCACTTGAAGTTTTTTCCTTAAAGAATTCCCTTTGGAAACATGGTAGAAAATTGGTTCTGAGCTTCTCCTCAGCGGAAAATCATCTGCAGAGTGTGTTTTCCGCAACAGACAAAACTTAGAGTATCAGAGGTCAGTGGAAGTCAGAAAAGAGGGATTTTGTAATAAGAAAGCTTTAGGTACTCAAATTAAATCCATTTCAAACAAATGGAGTGATTGGATGAGGAAGAACTCAGAATGTAAGCCTACCAGCAGAAAAGCAGAAAATGGCTTCTCCGCTACTCTAACAGGCGGGTTTCTACCTGCAGAGTGTGTTTTCCGCTAAATCATTTTATTGAAAGACTTTAAAAAGAATCAATCTCATGAGTGACCCAGGGCATAAAGAAAGTGGATGAATTCAAGAAATTCTATTTTATCATCTCAACAAGCTAAATTTATCCCTTAGCACATTTCCGAGTAGACATAACTCTTGAGGCATTTCTCCACTGAAAGGGAAGCAGAAAAGTGATTTTTCGCTACCTCCAGAAAGTTACCGTTACAGTTGCTAAAGTGAAAGGATGTTTCTTAACGACCCATTGGAGTAAAAGTAATTAATTCAAATAAAGCCATTTTAATCTATAACAAAATTTTCTATTAATGTCTTAGTCTTTTCATTCATGTGGCGTGGGAAGTCAGTCGTTAAACGGTAAGAATTGAAAAGTTATAAAATCGGTGAGGCATCACAAGCAGGATCTACCATCTGTTTGATTGTCTGAATTTGAAGCTCTTGACTATAGTTATTCCTTTCTCTTGTGTTCTTAAGAGATATCCCTAATCCGTAGTCAAGATCCTTAAAAGATGGCTACGAGATTTATGGGATTCGATAGGATGAATGGCACCACATCTGATTGGCATAAGATTACAGACACTTCTTTGAAGTTCTTCGATATACAAAAATTCCAGAATAGATTGAAGGTAGACCAGATGCACCCTATTACTAAGAAGTTAAAGGAGAGCGGGTTGGCAGAAGGTGTTGGTTCTCCTATTTTTGTTCAAGCTCCTAAGCTTTTTCGAGAGTGCATAGCCCGATACAACCCATATACCAAGAAAATCCTCCCACCCAACGACATGGTGCTTTTATCCATTGATTGGGATTCTGTCCGGAACTCCCTGTGTATTCTAGAGCAAGCTGAATATTTAGAGATGACATATAGTCAGGTTGTTACTGAATATATAGCAAAGAAGGCAATATGGAAGAAAGAAATAATGAAGTCATGGTTTCAAGAGTCGAGGAGTGCCAAAGGCAATTTTCCCAAAATATTATACGACACGAATATGAAACCAGAGATTGTAGACTTCTTGGTGTTGCTCCATACAATCTGAAGTGAGAGTGATGTGGTAAATTTCATTGAGCTCCATTTCTTCTTGGTTCAAGTGATTTGTTCTCAGCACCACTTTATTGATTGGGCCCTCATGGTAAGCAAAAATCTTTCCGATGCCCTAAGTAGAGCTAAAATGTAGAATGAGTTCTACATGTCTTCGATCCTTATATATATATATATTAGCTACAATCCAAATTTGGCCAAGACTTCCTAGCTTGGAAGAGTTCCCTGATGATGTTAAAAGTTATGAATTTTTCCCATGTCTTCAACTACACAATAGTTATGCTAAATATCTCAGAGTTAATGATGCATTTACAATGAGACTATGCAGGGAGCTACAAGGTTGTCTAGAAAGGCAATTTTCTCCTGAAGCCATGGCTTTTATCAACCAATTTGGGTGATTTTTCATTCAATTTGTGGATTTCTCATATCTCTGTCTTGCAGGATTTGATGACTTCCCTTTGAAGCTGCCCAGATACCTTAATGATATGATCATGCTAGTGGAGGTGATGAGGTAGGCACTCCAAGTGAATCTGATCTACGCCGACGCTAAGAAGAAGGGATACGATTTTCTGATGACTATTGGAGCCTACATTTGTGCGTCCCAGTCTGAAGAGAAGAATATTCTAAAAATATTCTCAAAAAGGTTTTCATTAGAAACCTATGATGTTCTGAGGTTGTAGTATGACCCTGTAAGTTATGCCCAAGATTTCCTGCATATGAGTTGTGGAATTCATCATGTTGATGATATTGAAGACTACTGCGCTAATTGCAAAGATGACTTGGAGAGCAGGGAGAGGTTCTACGCCAGATTAACTATTGAACAAGTCAAAAAGTACAAAGCTAACATTGAAGTGGAAGGATTGGAAGATGATGGTCAACATATTTATGATAATACATATTTGGAGAAAATAAAGCCACTTCCTATAAGTTTTGAGCCCATGCTAGGGCAGGCCATTAACAACCTGGAAACCTTGATGGGTGGAATTTACAAGAGAATAGAGCAGTGGGTCGAATGGACTGCAGGCAGAAGGAAGAGGTCAGAAAGGAAGCCTCCTACTCAAAGGACCCTGACAAAAGATACTTTGAACATTGCAACAATTTATTTAGTAATACTCCCAACTATGGCCAAAGGTTCATCTCAGTCAACCGATGGAGGTGATGAACCTCCTGAGAAAGAAATCCAACCAAAGAAGACATGTGAAGAAGGCCCACTTCCAGATATTGAGTCGATAGAAGAAGCAATTTCTATAGACTTGGCCAAGCCAATAGAAGAACCCACCAAAGGTGTAGGACCTGAGCAATCAGCTAAAGGAATTTTTGTAGATACACAAGTTGACACTTTGACCCAGGATACTCCATGACGAGGGTCCCCTGTTGTCGTAGAGGTGGGTGAAGATACATCCAACACCTCAACCACAAAATCAGATGAGAGGGTTGAGAAGAAGCAAGAAGCTGCTCAAGTCATCATATTGCTCTCCTCTTCTCCAACATTAGTGAATCCATTTTCTTCCAGGCCAAAATCTACCCCTCCGGTCATAAGGAAGCTGTTCATAGAAGAGTTGGTTTCTACTTCCAAGGTTACCAGTGTAGAATCATGGATAGAACATACTTTAGAGCAGAAAAGGAAGAGAGTAGAGGAGGGAGATTCCAGGAAAGAAACTCTCTCACGGGCCCTTCAACCCAGTGTGTGTGTGTAAATGGGTACCTGTTGAAAATGACACAAACACTTAATAGGTCATTGCATTAGCTCAAATGGTTAGTCAAAACATGTAAAACCACTAATATCGGCCTATTGCCTTCTAACTAGAAAGAGTGTAATCAGTTGCATATCTAGCCCTTAGAATATGCTCCAAATCAGTGACCAATACTGTCCTAGTATGAAGGATTTGATCTAAATTTAAGCTAAAAATGAGAAAAAGCATACAATCTAGCTTTAAAACATGAAATGAAAACAATAAACTAGCATGCTAAAATAGATGAAATGTGAGTCTAGAGTGAATCTAACAGCATAACAATGTAATTTGATCCTAAGATGAAGGCTTATTTGAACTCAAAACAGGCTTCTATTTATAGAAGAATGGGAGAGAGAGGGGGGGGACAAGGTTCATTTATGAACTTGGAGGCTCATAAATGAATATGTAAGAGCCTTTAATGCCCAAGGAATTAATAAGGCATG
>MU224003.1:105742-133740 GCA_018584345.1 Thuja plicata
TTTATAATTAAATACTATAGCCATGTTTGATTTTGATTTGATTTGATTGGTCGAAATTGATTTGAATTATATGGCTATAATAGTTAATATAAATCAGTGATAAAAATCACCTAGGATATTAAATTGATTAAAAGAATTATGCCAATCAGTAAAAGGGTCGTTTGGACATAAATCAAGGGTATGATCACACTTAGGGAAAATAGGGTCCATAGTTGCAACAGACCAAATTCAGGTGGTTACACCCAGCACCACAGTGGTTAAAACATTGAAATTAAAGATAATGTCTACACTGGATTGAGATCCTGAAACATGGCATTTCACTATGGAGGTAGCCAAGCCTACAAAGGAAGGCAGAATCAAGGATATGAATGCGTCCGACTTTCAATTACAGTCGCTTGACACGGGCCTCGTTCGGCATGACACCAAAGTAGACTGGTGGAAGTCTACCAATGTGGTAATAGAAGAAGAGCTTGAGGAGCTCAAAAATGCTAAAGTTCAACTCAAAGCAGAAGTAGCAGAGATAACTAATTTCATCAAACAACTTATCACTCCGATAGCGAGCGTTCCAAGCACCGAGACCACTTTTGATCCCAGTGCTGTAGAGAACCAAGCCATTATAGCCAAGTTATAAGAGGATAGACATTTTGGGAAAATTGGCAAGCGATGGATCGAGAGGCTTCAGTTCGAAGGGCTAGTTGTTTTTGAGCAACTGGGTAATGCTCTCTTAAGGCTAGAAACAGAGAGGAGTAATATTGATAAGAATTTGCAAACTCTTGCATCTGAGAGGGTGAAATGCCAATAATGCATAGTAATGCTTCATGTGGCAGTAAAGATGAAGACTAAAGAGGCTTTAAAGGCCAAGATATTATAGAAAGGAGATGAGCCCTTGATCGAATGGCTTCAAATCTTGGAATTTAAGATTGAGATGATCATCCAAGCTGAAACAGGGTTGCAGCAACAAATGTCAAGATCAAAGAAGAGAAGAGCAAAGATTTTAAACTCCTTCAAGGCCTACACGCAGAATCATAGACAAGTGGCTAGGGCAAATAAATGACTGGATTGGCTAGCATGCAAAAATCATTTTTTGATTATGTGCATACACTGTCAGAGCAGTCTTCCACTCATTTGGACAAGGTACCAGAGCTCCAGCAGTTGAGCGGATGTATCTTTAAGGCCATGGAAGAGCTAAAGGATTGGACAGATGCAATTAAGAGCTTGGCCAAAGAACATTCTAGGTGGCTTATCAAATATACCAATGTCCATATTAATAGACATGAAGAGCTCATCCAAGTCATTACAGCTGTCACCACCTATAGGGATAAATTAGACAAGGGGAAGCAAACCAAAGTCTAGATGGATTCCCTCTTGTGCTAAATTTTGATTGTATTGTAACAGATAAACTTTTGTTTATCATTTCTTATTGGAGAAGTGGAACCATTTTGATTACCCTTTTGTAACGGTCCAACTCTGGAACCCTATATGTATTATTTCCCAAATCAACGAAATGGTTGTCTAAATTTTGGTGTGAAGGATAGCATTTTGCTGAGTCAAATTTGTATCTTTGAATGTGATTTATTTAACTATTCCACTACATTGTATTTATCTATCTATTAAATTTGAATATTTCTTTGGAATTAGATTTACAGTTTGTGGTTTAACCAAAACTCTGTATTATGATTTGATACAATTAATTAAGGGGAAATCTGGTGTTGTTCTAAGTCTAGGAGATGTCCCTGTGAAATAGATTGATTCATTATTGTTTTATTATTAAATCTTTAAGTCTTGCATTCACATTTTCATTGTCAGTTATTGCATTACTAGTTTTAAGGAGTCATATGATTGATGAAGTCTTGAAATTGGCTAAAGTTAGGATCAAATTTATCCTGCCATAGCTATTTCCTGTCTAGGTTTAGCTTGGTTTACCTCTTCTATTCTCGGGTCAAGAGCATACCCCTGTTAGAATAGGAAGGATCAATATTCATTGAAGATCATTTACTTAAGGGAGCTAAACCTTTAAATTCAGAGGGAAATTAGTTATTTAGTTACAATTTCCCAACTATTGTATTCAATTGTTCTTAGATATTTGGGTATTCTAGAGTTAAAGAAAAAAGAAAAATCTTTTTACCAACATGCATCATCTCTTTTGATATAACATTTACTACCAAATTTTCTAAAATATTTCATAGTAGGTGTATGATCAAACCATAGTTCATAAGGAGTTTTATTTGTACCTTCTTTGATCTGAATTATGTTTAATGTGTACACAATAGTGCCAACTGCTTCTCTCCAATGAACATGAGATACATTTCCTTCTAGCAACATAGTCCTAGCAGCATCTAATATAGTTTTGTTTCTTCGCTCTGCTATCCCTTTTTGTTGTGGATTTATAGGAGCTGAAGTTTGTCTATGTATTCCATTTTCTTCACAATATGTATTAAACAGTTCTGATGTAAATTCTCCCCCTCTGTTTGATCTCAAACATGTCATCTTTAAACCAGATTCATTCTCAACTTTTGCCTTTGAATTTGTCAAATGCCTCAGATTTCTCTCTTAAATATGTAACCCACATCATTCTAGAAAAGTCATCAACAAAAAGTATAAAATACCTTATACCATAGTATGATCTTGTTCTTGTAGGACCACATAGATCTGTATGCACTAGATCCAACTTCCCTTTTGCTAAATAAGCTTTTCTCTTGAAGGTGCTTCTATTCTGTTTCCCCATAACACATTCTCTACACATAGTGTTAGATGGCTTAGCAATTTTAGGTCGATCTCTTACTGCTTTTGTCATACTTGCCTTCACAATGTTGTCAAAATTAACATGAAAAAATATTATGTGCCATAACCAGCTGTCATCAACCTTTGCAATAAAACAAGAAGCTTCAGATGTGTTTAGTTCAAATACATTACCTCTAGATTTAGTACCAGATGTTATCAAGTCTCTTATTTTTCTCTTGATAGTACACTTTCCGTTTATGAAGTTCAGTTGATAACCCTTGTCCACTAGTTGTCCAACACTCAACAAATTGTGCTTAAGTCCATCAACAAGTAATACATTGTCAGTGTTAGTCTTTCCATCCAAAGAAATAGATCCAACTCCAATAATAAGTTTAGGAGTATTGTCACCAAGTTTGACAACACCACCATCATGTTTCTTCAAACTCACAAACTTATTTTTATCTCGAGTCATATGATGTGAACAACCACTATCTATGACCCATTTAGATTTCTTTTCAACTTGAGATACTAATGCTTTTTTCTCATGCATAGGTTCATCATCCTTAATAGAAATGAATCCAATTTCATCTAAGTTATCATCCTCATCATCAGGTATTCCTTCACTAGAATAATAACATTCCTTATCCTTTGAGAACTTAGATTTGAAAAACTTAGGTTTGTGCTTTGGAATTCTTGTAGGACATCTAGATGCAAAATGACCGATCTTATTATATGAAAAACATTTGAAAGGTAATTTGCCTTCAAACTTACCCTTAACTCTCTTTTCTCTTCTGGAAATCAGTGCAACAATTTCATCTAGCATTCTTTCTTCTTCTTATATTTTTTCCCATTCATCAGCATAGGCTCCAAGTTCTTCTTTTAGATCACTACTGCTTGTGCTTGCATTTCCAAATAAGGTCTTCTTGTTCTTGTGTATGGTTGCCTTGAATGCTGACTCAACTTTAGGTAAAGTGTCTCCAAATTATGTGGCCTCAAATATAGTTAGTTTTCCAATCAACATCTCTCTAGTAAAGTTTGGTGTCAAAGGTATGATCTCCTCTATAGCCTAAACCTTGGTTCTGTATGAAGATGTCAAAGATCTCAGTATCTTTGCAATAACTTATTCTTCACTGTAAGTTCCTCCAGAGTTCCTAATACCAGTAACCACTTCACTAATCCTCTGTGCATATGTTCTGATGTTCCCATCTTCTCTCATCTTTAGTGATTCCATCTTTTTTCGCAATTTTGTAACTTTGCTTTCTTTGTAAATTTGTCTCCAAAATATAGTGCTTCCAGTCTTGTCCAGATTTCATGTGCAGAATCTAAGTCCTTTACTTCAGTGAATTCTCCTTCTAATAGAGCACTGATCAAAGATTCCCTTGCAACCATATTACATGAAGATAACTTCTTCTGATCTTTAGAAGCCTTCTCTAATTCATCCTCAGTCGCTAACTTTTCTTTCTTCTTTGTGATCATCCAGTAGTCATGTCCTAGACACATCAAATGTGTTCTCATCTTGTTCTGCCAACTGTCAAAGTTTTCAGGATCAAACTTCGGACTATCCTTCCTGTAGTAAGACATCTTCAAGATCACCTCAAGATATTAAATTTTCTCTTTGAGGATCAGTAGCTCTAATATAATACCAATTGTTAGGAATAATAGTCCACAAGACAACTAAGAGGGGGGGTGAATTAGTTGTGATATAGATTTTTCAACTTTATACTTAATAAACCAAATCTGCAAATGTAAATGATAACACAGTAATATACAACACCAAAACACAATATTTGTTGTCGAGGAAACCCTATTAAAGGTAAAACCCCGGTGGGAATTCACACCCACAAATAATGTACTGAGAGTATAGTATCCCTATTAAAAGATATTAGCCCTATTAGGAGCTTGTTATAACAGTACAGTACACAGTCCCTGTTAGGAGACATACCCTATTAGGAGTCAAAAGAAATAGTAGGCTCACTGCCAAGGCACACTGCCCAAAGAAGGTTAACACCACCCTCAAGGATTTACAATCCACACAAGTGTATAAAGAAAATACACAATCAGAGAACTATTTGCCAACAACTGTCTTCGCTTGATTAGTTCCAATGAAGTATCAACTCTGCTTGCATCTAGTAGTCAACAAGCTTCACAGCTTTCACACATTCCTTATCTTCTTTTCTCTATCTCACTTCTCCACAAGAATATATCTCCCATATATACCCTTACACAATAGTTATTAGGTCGGCCAATTAAGCTCTCCTAATACATAATTAATTAGGTTGGGAAATTAAGGCTTTCCATCATACAAATATATACATAGCCCCTTACTAAGATACGCATGGTATCTAAGACAAGTATACAACATTTAAAATTCATTACATATACTTCCAGATCTGCAATTCATGCTCACAATTAATTCCACATGCTACATGTCTGAAGTCGGCCAGGAAATAGGTCTTCTCCAGAATACACGCCACAGCTAATGTCATCAGGCTTCAATCAAAAATTGAACACAACCCATTATTCTAACATATGTCGGCTATCCACTAGTAATCTCGCAAGTTCTGAAATTTCTCCATCAGAAAGATATACTCAAAACATAGAGACCTTCTCTGTCCAGAATCACAGTTGCAGTCAAGTAAACCAGTCTTCACCAAAGAAACTGTAACATCCACTGAATGTAACATAAAGTCAAGAGACCTTAGGAGTAAGGTCAAGACACATCCTTCTGCATAAATATAATTTTGATCCTTCTCAATCATCTGTACAGTGTATGTACACTCGTTCTAGTTAAGTAGTCAGTCTCTCTTCTCCACAAAAGTATATGTTGACATCAGCGACAAAACATGAATATCAACAGCATGATCAGTAACCAAAACTGATATTATCCAACATCACTTGTAAAATTTTAAAGCCTTTCTTATTCATTCAACAAAGCACCATACACTTCTAGTTTGATATTCTCAAATTTTCCAGTTAGTTCCAATCTACGAATGAAATTATTGTACTCATATGGAATGCTTTCAATTTAAAAGTCTGTGATTTCAGAGTCTGTATACTCAACCTTCATCATTGCAAGTTGATTTCTTAAATTTTTCAATTTAGCAATACAATCATTCATGCTATCTCCTCCTTTTATTTTCAAATGAGTTAATTGCCTCTTAATGTCCATCACTTTTAACTTACTAGTTCTCTCATACATTGTTTTTAGAGTTTCCCATATTTCTTTTGTTGTTTTCAAATTTTGAACATGAGGCCTAATCCCTGGACTAATTTGCTGTTAAAGTGTAGCACGTGCATTCATATCCATTTTCTTCCATTTTTTATGTTGACTTTGATCTGTAGGTTTTTCTTCTGTTGCTACATCCCATAAACATTTCATTTGTAAAATCAATTCCATCTCACATTTCCAACGAGCATAGTTAGACCCATCTAATTTTCACTCACCACAATATTAGAGTTCTTAGAAGCAACCATATCAGAAACACAATAAAACTCCCAAACATACAAACATACAATCACCGAGCCACTAGAAAATATTGTGTCCTAATGTTGGCCTTCTTATGAGCCAAACAAGCAAGAACTTAAAAAAGCTTCTGGCTTACAAAAAAAAATCAAAAGAGCTTTATCAAAATTTTCACTTCGGAAATTACCACTTTCCACTTTTCTTCATAAATTAAACTAATCACTTCACACTTCGTGACACAAATCTTTTCAATATCACTCAAGACAAGAAGTATGACTTTGAAATACACTTGATCATATGTCCAAACAATATTGGAGCACACAACGATTTGTATCTTCCAAAGAGACTTGCACTTCTCAATCACACATAAATATCTCAACACTATAAGATAGACAAAATATCATTGAGAAATGTTTTCCAAAAAAATAGAGAAATTTAATAGCATGCCCAAAAAATCAACTTGCCCCTCAATATTTCATAGCTCAAAGATTTATTTGACCAATATGTTTTCTTTCAAACATGAGCATTTCACAAATTAAAAAAAAAAATCGATATTTACAGCTACACCAATACACACTAATTCTAATTCTCTCAAATAACCACATTCAGCTTGTAGTCAAACATACCTTCAACACTTTGCACTTGTCCACGTAGATGATATTAATTTATTTCAACAATATTTAAGATGCGGATGCAATATCTAGAAATTTTTCTATAGGGGAGTATTATTAAGCATGAAGAAGGAACTTTTTGTATGAAGGGCATGGAGGAGAAACGAAAAACCAGAAATGTGTAAACGGCGACAATAGCTGGGGTTGTTCAAAGTCATTTCATATTTTTAAGGGAAACCCGTTAGATTCTTACAGTAAGGTCTTATGGAGGAAACTTGTTGAGATTTCTGAAGATTTTTAAGTTGATAGGCTTTGTGTGGGAGCTTTGCTCCCGGAAATGATTTTTTTCTTCCGGATAATTGTCAGCCCTCTTTTGGAATAGTTTTTCCGGCAATGGAAAAATTTTCAAATTTTTTTCCCCTGTTTTTTTGTTGAAAATTAGCAAACAATTCCAAAATAAAAAATAGAAACTTACCATGAATTTATTCCCTTGTTTTTTTGTTGAAAATTAGGAAAGGATTCCAAAATAAAAATTAGAAAGAATGTCGAGTTCATGGAAACTTCAATAAAATTGAGTCTTCAATATTTTCCCATCTATTAAATAGTATATAAGGAAGAGATGTATATAATAGCGTTGCAAAGGAATAGAAGTAGCATAAAAGAAACAGTTTGTGAGAAGTTTAATACATGGCTTTGATTCTTTTTTTTTTTATAGTTTTGGAATGGTGAATGATTCCACATACTGATTTGAAATCCTCAGTTTTATGTGGGGTTGGAGAAATGTTCGAGGATTTGGAGGGAGTTTTGTTCCACAGCAAAGTGTGTATATTTGGTTTAGATCCCTTTTATATGGCGTTCATGTTTTAAGCCTTTACTAATAATCTCATTTCCTTTAAATTATGGATTTTCTCCTTTTGAATGTCGAATGTGTACAAGAAGAGATGAGTTAGCACATAACAAACTATGTTCTTATTCTATGTTTTCCCTAACTTGATTTACTGGTTTTATTTTACTCTATAGTGGACAGAAAGTGTTTCTTTTATTAGTTAATATACTAAAGTGTTTTTTCTCATTTTTTAAGTTTTTTAATAGTATAAATAGAAAATAATTTTATTTATTAATTACAATAAATATTATTTAGATTATGTTTTTTAATAAAATTAATAGAAATTTATATAATTTAGTAGGTGTGTTGATATAAGAAATTTTTTAAAAAAATCTATGAATGAAAAGAGTTGGAATATAATTTTTTTTGTTATAAAAAATAGTGAGTACATAATAAAGAATTTAACAAATATAATGTGTTTAGTTTCATCATACTTACAATTTGTATAATTAATGAATAATAGTTCTTTCTAATTAATATAACATGAAAGACACAAGGGGATTATGGTTATTATTTAATTAATATATTATAAGCTTTTATTATTTTTATAATTAATGAATAATAGTTCTTTCTAATTAATATAATGAAAGACACAAGTGGCTTATGGTTATTGTTTAATTAATATATTATAAGCTTTTCTTGTTTGAATGAGTCTTTTATCTAAATATTTTTTATTAGATAATAGATATAATTTTTAAATCCAAAGATAATTATTTTATATAGGATTTTGTATTTTAATAGAAAAAAAACGTTTGTAACATGAATTAAGCTTAAATTTAAAAATGAACAAATGATTATAAAAAATATATTAATGATATACTTAAGTAAACAATGTGCCCTTGCTAGAGGGAAAGAGGGAAAAAACAAATTTCATTGATGAGATTTTTCAAAGTTTATCTCATGGATTTTTCAAGTTTGGAGAGCTGTTACTGTTTCTTAACTATTTTTTTAGATTTATATAACAGATTGTTCTCATAATTTATATTGTCTTTCCTTCACAAGATTGAATGCTATATTGTATTTCATTTATCATTTATTTTCTATCGATATTATACAATAAACCACTTTTCACATGTACAAAACATATAACTTTCTTGAAAATCAAAATCCTATCGGCTCATCTTGCACGTACTAAAGCCTGCAAATGCTAGTTTATTTATTTTTTAAATGGAAAGTCATCTCAAGGTTGATTTGGCTCAAATGGTCTTGAGGGTTTTGAAATCCTATGAATTTGATAATAAAGTTTAAGCTTATAAATTTAAACTCTCAAATTTATAAAAGTTGCTAGTCTTATTAGTTTTATTATTTTGTATCAGTAAAGTAGATGAAAATAAAATAATAAAAAATTAATTAATGTGAATTTTTTTTAATATGATTTATATGAGAATAAAAAAGTTTATGTTAGGGCAATTTCTAGTCTTACTCATTGATACCTCCTTCAAATTTGAAATTAAAAAATAAGAGTTGTTATCGTTGAGGAAAGATTCTATTTAATTAGACTATATCATTTCTTTTTGACTTCATGAGTCCCATATTCTTTTAAAATAGATCTTGAATTCCCTCATGAAACCTTACTCTTATATTTATGGGCATATATCATCTTACTTTGGAATCAAGGAAAGCATTGAAAAGAAGTTGAGATGTCCACTAATAGGTTGTTTGATGAGTGACACTCATTGATCTTGTGACATGTTCCTGAATCTAGATTTTTTTAATGTGTCACCACACTGTTTGATTATCTCAATGCTAATAGCTCAACAAAATCACCGAATTCATGATTATGAAACTATGTAGGGTTGTATCGGATAATCACAATGGTAATATTATGACCTTTATTTTTGTGAAATCTCAACATATTGGACAATAAAGATTTACATTCTTTGAATCTATGACATTGAGCTAACATTGTGGTGATCAAGTAGAAGGAAGTTAGTTTTGTTGTTGCGTTGAGGCTAACATAAAGATAATATATGTTTTTATTCATTATGTTATTTAGATGTAAAAAGTGTACAAAGTTGAATCTAATAACCAATGATTATTAATAAAATACACAAGATGAGATGTGTAGATTGTATTATAACCATTTAAGTCTTAGTGAAACACGTGTCTCTAAGGTGGATCTTCCTGAATTTACACTACAACACACTAAAAAATAACTCAAATATACCACTATCAAGTATTCAAATATGTTCAACATTAGATAATTATACATAAATGATACTAAATAGAAAAATAAAAATTAATTTAATGCATAAAAACTTCGTTGGATTTTCTAGTTGTTCATATATTTTCTTGTCATCTCTTATTAGTATGTCATAAGAGATCTTTAAAGAAATCAATAACCAATTATATTATAACTCTACTATGAAAATATTTATTAGTTCATTCTAAACGACAAAGTAAGTCAGTGTAATTTTATACAGGTACTAAACATTTGATTTTAAGATTGGTTTTGTGGACTATAAAATCTCATTTATTTTACTTATTTCAATAATTAGTATAATCTACACTCCAATGACAAAGACTTATTACTACCTCATCTTTAATTATATGTTCTTTAAAATATAAACATTATTTGCAAAACAAGATTACAATAATTATAAAATAACATTATTTTATTCTTAATTTAATATTTTATTTTAAAAATATATATTATAACCTCGACAAGTTGTATGACACCATGAAAGTGCTAAGCATTTCAACTACAACAAAATTGAATTAATCATTTTTTTCACAAATTAGACACAACTTCCAAATAAAATCAAACAGATAATTGAACTAACCTGAAAAATTCTATCATTGTTGATTGTGAAATGCATATGGTGCATCGCACCATAATGCATTAGACTACCTCATTTAGTTTGTGCTTCTACTTTGGCATTTGGTTATTCAACCGCACAATGTGCTTTGCAAGTTTAAATACGTCTTTGAGAAGTTCAAGAAACTCTTGGTAAATTTTTAACATCGCATTATATCTCTGCAATGCAAATCATTCTATAAAAAGTACTGCTACCACTGAATGAAGTTTTCCAGCACCTTTGAATAAATTCATAACAACTTTCTCTATCTTTGTACTTACTGTAGCCTTCAAATCTTGTTTCACGAATAACAATATATTTAATGGTTTTCTTAACTTATGTGATTCTAGCATATTTATATTTATGTAGAAGATCCTTAGAGATATAAAATTTAAAGATATCAGTTTATAATGATTGATCATGGAGTGTAATCTGAAACATTGATGAAATAAAAAATCTTGCATAGAATAATCCAAAAGCAAAGAAGATATTTAACATTCATAAGAGAACATAAAAACAATTAAAAACTACATTAAAAATAGTCTATAGTGGAAGAAAATAGCAATGTTATCTCTTTTATTTTTATAGCACATATAAGAATCATGATGCCATTGTATAATTATGTGTCTCAACATAATACAAAAATTTACAACTCTTATTATAAGAAACAAATTAAGAGCGTTTTAGAATTAAAATAATTTAATTAGTAATGAATAGTTTGAATTAAATGACACAATAACCATTAAAATTTAACTTTGTCACAAAGTCTATCAATGTGCTTCTCAACTATTTCGAACAATGTTTGGCCATCCTTGATATAAGGACTTATTGATTCTTCTGCGCTTTTCTTATCCGACTGAATTTGAAAACATAAGACAAGTATCATTCAGGATGGAGTAGATTGACAAGGTAAATTTAATGTAAGGCTTGAAGATGAAATTATAAAACACATAAATATAATTTAGAAGAATTTAATGGCGAGTTCTTGGGTATGGATATCAAGTATATAAATTAGCATTAGAGTGAGGAAAGCCACCCTAAACATTAAATGAGTATCTAAGTTGCTATATAAATCAAGTACTTAAGTTGTTATAAAAACTTAATATAATATGATATGACTATACACTGTTGTGTAGAATTTATTTGTGTCTACGTGTTTTCGATCAAATTTTGTGATCTATCATTAGAATAAGAAAGTTGTATAAAGAAAGAGGAAATTCCATGATACATCATCAAGACTTGTATCCTCTTAAGCTAACTTTCTTTCTTTTGATCTAAAATGTAGTAACAAATAATCCTACACAACTAAATCGAGAAGCATTCCACAATCATCATTACATACTTTAGAAATCTACTTTTGCAGAATAATATGATATTTCCAAACCAGAACATAAATTATAGATTATAAAAGATCCCAAGCAAATCAAATGTTTAAAATTGTCACACTGTAGAAACTTTAGTAAAAAAAACCAAGGTGACCTACTTTGCTATCTAATAACTTCTCGATCAAGTGAATCAGATCATTAAGCTGGTTGATATCATTGAATTTGTGTAGAAACTTATAGAATCGATCTCTATAGTAGTGAAAGGTTCACCAATGGTGTTACGCTGAGAAGCAAATGCTTCCTCGACATTTGAAGAGAATGAGAAGCAGAAGAATGAAGAAAAAGAATACTTGCCCGTTGCAAATTACAGCTCAAGGAAAGAAAACAAAAGAATTTGTGATTATGAAAGACTTGTCTAGCTTTAATCTTCCTTGCTATTCATAGTCACGAAACAAACGACTTCTAATTTATATCAATTTTTGATGTGGGTTATGGTTGAGAAGAAGGATTTCAATTATCGATGTTGAATTGCACCCCATGCCTTCCTGGATGGATGGAAGTTCAGGCAACATGTTATCGTTTGTCCCTTCCTTTGAATGTATTTTGCACCTAGCAACGTTTGATATCAGAGCACTTCTTAATAATCAAATCTTTTCAAGATTGGATTGTTGAATAATGCAAGGTAAGTCAATGAGTCTTTGGTCCATTGGTGAAGTTGAAAGGTTCTTAATAAGCCCAACAGTAAAAGTCCTTCCACAGTAGTTCTAAATATTGTTAGTATTTAGACTTCATAAAAAGATGGAATACACAAAGATTATCTAGGTGAACAAAAGAATAGAATTATATAATGCATAAAGTGAATTTCAGGTATAGAAGATAAATTTACAATTATATATTAGATCCAAACCCATCAATATAATATTTAACAAAGCCCATTTACCCAATACAAAATTTAAAATTATTTACTAACAAAGAGATTACAATTTCAAAGCTGAAAGATCTTACTATAATTAATATATCATTTATTTGTAACAACTAAAGCAAAACCACCCCTTCTTCATAGTTTCTAGAAGGCAAGAGAGTACAATACAAGGGAAAAATAAATACATCGTGGTTATCCAAATGCATTGCCCATAATAAATTAACACGTAAGTGGATGATTCACACGAAGTCGTCAAGTGTAGAGTTTTCTTTCGCCACCCAATGACAAACCTTGCCATAAAATTGCACTCTCTTTACATGGACACCTGTAATGATAAAAGCTTAACTCTTGATCATATCTAGATATTTATCCCACTACACAATTTAATATATTTATTCCACCGACATCTTATTTACGTGGCATTTGAACATTACGAAACAGCCTCCGCACTCTGGTGAAACCCTATAAATATTCATTCCCACATACCCATTTCGATCAAACACTTTCACTTGTAAACTCTTATTTTCTTCGTATTGTTGAAATTGTGAAGTTGATAGTAATGGCGGATTCAAATGCACCAGACTGCCAGGATCGTGGGCTTTTCGGGAAAAATAAAGAGGAAAAGCCGGGTCAGCAGCAGCAGCAGCAGCAGCAGCCGTCTAAAGAAGGAGGTTTTGTAGAGAAGATAAAGGAGAAGATTCCTGGTCAGAAGAAAGAAGGGCAAGATATTCCTGGACAGAGGAAAGAAGGGCAAGATATGAATTGTGAGAAACAAGAGAAGGGAGGCATGGTTGACAAGATTAAGGAAAAGTTTCCTGGGCAGCAGAAGAAAGAATGCCAGTAGAAGTAGTTTATGTTTTATATGTTATAGAAGAAAAAGACAAGCAGTAGCTTCTCTTTATGTTTAATATGATATATGTTTTGTTCAGATGCATCTGAATGGGCACTGGTGTCATGTATTTACGCTTATATGATATATGCATAATAAAAGGACGTTTATGTTCTTGTAATGGTGGAGAAATTGTCTAGGCCATGCATTTGCAGATATGGCTGTGGATATTTCTCTGACCATTGTAATTTCCTAAATGAAAAAGGTTTGTAAGTTTAATAGTTATATTGTTTCTATCCGTGCTGTGCTGAAACTCTGAAACTTGGCGTCTTGCTCTTAAAATCTAAATCTTGGATTGTTTATGATTAGATTAGTGATAGCTAGATCTAGTTAGTAACCCCTTTAATTTACTTTAGATATGGATTATGGAGGAAATATGGCCAAATTATGGTGAAATAAACAAATTTAACATATGCAATCAGAAGTTTAAAAAAAAATGTCCTCTAATCTCTTTTCTTTTGGGTTCAAAATATATTACAGAAAATATAATCTTTAAAACTGTTAAAGTATGATGATATCAGTTTTAAAGTATGATATCTGGAGAAGAAGATTGAAGGTTCCTTATATAGATAATAGAGTTGCTGACTAATGCTACATTATTGACTACTAAGAATGATACAAAGAGCGTTATATTAAATTATTAGTTTTTAAATAAATAATTTATTGTAAGTAGGAGATATTTTCTAATTAATAATACAAAGAGCATTATATTAAATTTAGTTTTTAAATAAATAATTTATTGCAAGTAGTAGATATTTTCTAATTAATAGTTTTTAGTTATATTAAATTATTAGTTTGTAAATAAATAATTTATTGGTAAGTAGGAGAGATTTTCTAATTAATAGTTTTTAGTTATATTAAATTAGTTTGTACATAAATAATTTATTGGTAAGTAGGAGATATTTTCTAATTGATAGTTTTTAGTGTTATTAAATTAATAGTTTGTAAATAAATATTTTATTGGTGAGTAGTAGATATTTTCTAATTAATAGTTTTTAAATAAATAGTTTATTGATGAGTAGAAGATATTTTCGTTGTGATATTGCTATTAGGATTCAACTTGTGTAGTTTTTTTAGTCAAACTCATTGACCCATGTTTCATGAATAGTGGTTCACTTGAACCCATCTCTCATGAATGAATGGAAACACTTGAAGAGGGAAAGCACCAAACAATAGCACTAGGACTAGGACTAGTGCTTCCCACGAGGTTAACCATCCCAATACTACTCCAATTCAAGCTTGCTTAACTATGAAGTTTCCTTCATGACTACTCTAGCTTGAATGTGCATGACTAGAAGTTTGTAAACCCATTTGGATCCTGATAGAAATATCTCAAAATAATTTACTAGCAGACATTCTAAAACTAGATAGATTATTTTAAATTTTTTTGAATAGATTTAAAAGTTGCAATATGATTATTTACATTGTTTCCAACTTTTTCCATTTGGATCCTGATAGAAATATCTCAAAATAATTTATTAGCATACATTCTAAAACTAGATAGATTATTTTAAATTTTTTTGAATAGATTTAAAAGTTGCAATATGATTATTTACATTGTTTCCAACTTTTTAATTATTACTCAATAGATTCATAGTAACTATAAATAACCATTTAAATATTGTGGTTGTGTACAAAACCTCAATTTCATAATATTTTTTCTTAAATAACTATAAAAAATATATTTTCTCCATAAGTCTTTTAGGATGTGGAAAATTTGTAAATTTTTCTTTACGTCTAAATTTAACTCCTATAATTTATTCTATTTAGATAAATTGTGAGCGGTCCCAAACCCTTGCAACAAGCCAAAAGACAAAAAAGATAGGGGATTCACAAGAGTGAGACCACCTTGGAAAAAAGACTCAACAAACTAACAAGCATCAAAAACTCCTATAATTTATTGTTTATAATACTTGGATATAATTATGGTAAAAAATATACAATGAAGGTTGATTTAATGTTTTTCCTTAATAATCATGTCTTATATTATATTAACAAAATACTTAAAATATGTATAGAAATTTTAATAAGATAATTCAATATTAGAATAAAAAATTATATATGACAATTATTCTATCATTTGTTTAACCAATTTATTTTTTAAATAAGAAAGAAAAATATTTTTAATGACTTAAATATATAAAAAATATATCAATGAAAAAATTAAGAAATTTTATTCTTACATCTATTAAGTAAATTTTTTTTGGAGTGTTTTATTCTTATTAATATAGTATAGTCATCTATGTATACAATAATCTCTCTTAAGAATATTTTGTTCTCATTAATATACAATTTTATATTTTATAAATCATTTATTTACATTTCCCAAAAACTTAATTTCCAATAATAGAAAGATTGCAACACAAGCATTCAATTTTATTCTATTTTCAATTCACAATCAGATACATCAAAAACATTAATTATAATTTTGACCTTTCAAAGGCCTGTTTCCCCTTTGCATAATCTTCCTCTACATAATCTCATTGCTCTATGCATTTAATTGGTACATCACCCTCTCAATGTGCAATCCTTCTCTTCATCATCTCCCTACAACCACAAACCTCTATGCTCCTCACTATCATACCCCACCATTAGCATCTACGACAACCCTTCACCTATCATTTTGGGTTGATACCTTAATTTTAGAACAATCTACATACTTCATTTCTCCCCTATTCTATACATTGACCTCTAACCTATAGGTATATGGGTCTTCTTCATCTTATCATTGCCCGTCCAGCTAACTATACATCCAAAAATGGATCTCTACCTTCCTTGTGCCCCTTCATTTCCTCTTATGCAATACCATTTTCTTTCCTTTTCCCTGCATTAATAAAGTTTCATCTCTTTCTTTCACAACTCAATGCTCGCTTTATGAAGGTTTTCATTTATTTTAGGCTAGAAAAGATCAACATCACACTTCCATTGGATTTTCTTGGTGGTTTGCAAAGAATTTTTAGTAATTTCATTCAACGCATGTCTTGAAATCTTGAAATGCATGAGAAAATATTTTGATCATGGTGTCAAAAAGTTCATGGGTTATGCCTTTTCTTCCACATTTTGTTGGCATGTCTTCCAAGATAGTTACACACAACATTTGATAAAAACATTTTATGGTTTGATAGATGCAAATACCGGTTCAAATTTCCATTTTTTGGTAAAGACAAAAGCAATTGTTGAAGAGGTTTGCACCCAAGGAAGTGCTTTTTTTTGTTTTGAATTTAGATTTCATAACAAAATTATCATTTTGTGAATCTGATGAAGCCTAATTAGTACACACAAACTTCCACCACCTTGAAACTAGATCGAGAAATGTAAGTTAAAAATACACCAAAATTGGAAACCACGCCATAACAAACATAAATATTTTTGGATAGTGTTAATTGCTCATATGTTCAGGTGCTCCTGCACCAAATACAACTCGTAAGAAAATTTATGAACATAGGTTCAAAAAATGGGGTTAAGTAGTCAAACTACTCTTCTAGGTTGTAAGAAAATATAATAAACCTCATTACTACTTCACATACATTAAAAGCCTTCTTCCTTCACTTTTGCCAACACTTAGCTAGGATACTTGCTGGCTTTCTCCACCAAGTGTGCTTTGTTCTCCTCTTACCTCTCATGGACTCCTGTCCACCAAAGACAATCCTCATTTGCCAAACGTTCTCTCTTCTCCTCCACTTGCTCTCTGTGTGCTCTCTTCTCCTCTTACCTCTCATCGACTCCTGTCCACCAAAGACCATCCTCCTTTGCCAAAGATTCTCTTCTTCTCCACCACAAATTTATCAACTCCACTAATGCCTTGCAACATCTTGAACACACTCTACAATCACTCAAAACCTATATGCAGATTTGCAATTGCACTCTTCTCAATTTTCAACCTTGTAAACAAAGGTAAAATGAACTCAACATTTTTAGATTTTACCTTATTCTCTTTTTCTATCTCAACATCCTCTTCATCATCCACTACTACAACTCTTTATTCTATTGTACTAAACAAATCATAAATTATTTCAATCTCCTCTCCAACACACACACCATCCCCTTCCCGTCCTTGACCAAATAACAAACCCTTATTAATCTCTTCCTTCTGATCTACCAACTCCTCCTCCATTAATCTTTTTTTATTGAGATAATAAGATTTGGGAGTTAATTGGGGGCAAGTTTGATAAAATTGGGTGCTTATTTTTACTGCCTCGTTTGTTGATCTTAGTGAATATCATTAAATATTGTAAATTTGTTTTGAAAGGGTTTGTAGTTTAATTTTAACTACATTTGAATATTTATATTTTATTTAGGGATTATTATAGATCTTATAAAATTTTATTTTGTATTGGCTCTCATTGCTAGTAATTCTTGATTTTAAAAAACTCATTTTAAAAACTTTGTGAACAAGAAGGCGATGACATCAAAATGACTTTTAAATGATGAGTACCTTCATTCCAAGGTCTGTTTCAAAAATAATTTTAAACATGAAACATAATAAATAAAAATATATGCCTTCATTAAAATTTTATGATGATATCACCCTTTAATGAAGATTTTTTATTCAAAGGTCATGATGATATCACCATTTAGAGAAGGTCCTTCATTTGAAGGTATATATGCTTTTGAAGATTTTTTTAGAAATTTTGACCTATTCTACGACTTGGCACACTATTGTGGAATCACCCGTAAATTTATCATAGTCTTGCAATTATTATATTTATCTATGATATTTTCTCAATATAACCATGAAATAATTGGATTTGTTGCTTTCCAATCAAGGTTGATTTACACAGTCAAAAGGTTGATCTTGTGCTCATGGACTTGACCCTTTCATTTCTAAAATTTAAATTCAAAATTAGGAAAATATCGCCCTTTATTTTACTACAATGATTCAATTAAATATATATTTTATAAAATTTGATGAGCTATATTCTTATGTTTAAAGGAATTCATTGGCATTCATCTTACATTTGTAATTTTATAAATTCTATCACGTCCTAGATTGTTACAGGAACAATCAATACTGACACAAATGTGTTTGGTTGACTTTAAAATAGTAATGAATTCACTTACATTATTCTATGACCTTTGCCTATTATCTTCAAACTTTTGTGTGGATTTCTTCATGGTAACTTAGGAGAACATGTCTCCTTGTTAAATAGTGAAATCTCTTCCAAGATAGTTCTTAATATTGTTAGTGTTTAGACTTCATAAAAAACTGGAGTGCATGAAGATCATCTAGGTGAACAAAAGAATTGAATTATATAGTGCATAGGGTGAATTCTAGATGTAGATGAAAGATTTGCAATTCATTTGATCCAAAGCCATGAACTTAATATTTGACAAATCACATATATCCAATACAAAATCGTGAGACTATTTACTAACAAAGAGATTAAAATGTGAAAAAATATCTCAATCTTATTCCAATAACAAATCACAGTTGTCCTTATGCAAAGGCTTATACAACCTACATTGGAATTAAAATGGCTAAAGATTGATGTATAAATCTATTTTGGATTGAAAGAGATTCCATTAATATTATCAACTATTTAATTGGTAAAACCCCTCTGAGTTGGTCAATTAGAACCCTTATAGAAGATTGCAAAACTATGTTTGGCAATTTTTTAGGACTGTAAAATTTCTCATCTTTTGGGAAGGCAAGTTCATGTTAGATAGGTTGGCCAACTTGGGAGTTGTGTCTCAACACATGGTGAATTGGGGTATTAATGATAATATCCCAATAGATATCTGAATGCTAATTCAAAATGATGTCGTAACATGTTAAGCTCTACTCTATATCGATAACGATGGTGATATACACGTGAATGGGTGTCCGGGCTAGGGCCTCATTAATGTTGAATTGGATAAAGTTTATGGTGGTGGTAAGTTTGGGTTTTCATTTCTTATGCCCTATTTTTTGGAGTGTAGAAGGTCAATTTTTTGTAGATAGAATGGTGGAAGATCACAAGAGGCTTGAACCCATTGTATACCATTAGTGGTAGAAGAAGGAAGAGATTTGGTTGAATCTCTCAACTGAGGGTTTGAATGCCTATATGGAAAAACTCCATAGGGTAGATACCCAGGTTGCAGAAGACTTTTTTGAAGGTTGGGATGAAAGCATTATGAAAGTTTATGGTTTGGAACTGGAAATTAGTCAAGATTTGATTGCTAAATTCTTAGACACTCTAGTTGGAGGGAAAAAGTTCTACCATGACAAGAAGAGTGCAAATGAGGCCATGACTATCTTCTTCTTTTAAGGTGAAAGAGAGAAGGTCGAAAAAAATTCTGATGGGGGTTTTGATAGGGCGTCCCTCAATTTCTCGCGGGCATAGGTTGTCGAGGTAATCTTGCGATACTTGACCCTAGTTAGTAAATTTAGTAGTAGTTTTAGTTACCACTTTGTTATTCTCAATCATTTTTGTCATAAAAAATGTATTTCATTACCTTTTCATTTACTAGCATCCATGAATCATAGTCTTCATGCCCATGCAAAAATCCCTTCTTCCCTCATGTTGCATGAAAGCTTAATCCTAGTTATAATGGAATAAGCCAGAGCTCTTCCCATTTATAGGAATCCATCCTCCAAAATAGGTATTGAGTTTCAAAAGAATGTAAGGGTTCATTATCGTGAGGAGCGTTCCTTAGACTAAGATGAGTTTGATTTAGATGGTGAAATTTTTTTTCATTTAAATACTAGATAATGGACATGAGAAATTTCCTCTTCTCATAGAAGGCTGATTGTTTCTGATGATGAGGGGTAAGACTACGTGTCATTGGATAAAGTGGTTCCTGATTCCATGGACCCTAGTTGTAATAAAAAATTAAAAGGGAAAGTTACGGTTTTAGGTTCGGGTAAATCTAAGGATAGGAGGGGTCCCTCTAGGTCCCTCCCCATGGAGGATAAGCAAAAATCCCCTCAGATGAAAAGGCCCAAACAAACCTTAAACATTGTCCCCACTTCCTTTGTTTATCCTTTTCATGGCATGAAGAATGACGTGGAGATGGGAATGCATGTTGATATTCCTGTTGAGATGTGCAAAAAAACCTAAATTGAGAAGGGGTCCTATGTTTTGGAAAACTTGAACATAGGCAAATATATAAAGAATTTGATGGAGAATTAAAATGCTATTTTTCTCATGGATTGTGGAGGAAATCAATGGTTTAAAAGACAAAACCTCCCCTGTTAGTCAGAAGTTGGATAGTGTCATGGTTAGAACTCAAACCCTTTCCAAAGGTATCAATGATCTGTAGGCATACCATTAGAAGTGTATAAATAGAATTGAGGATACCTTGAACAAAATCTAGGAGAAAATTAAGTGGTGGTGGTTGTAGGTAAGACTGCTATTGATAATTTTACTGAAGGCCTGATGAAATTTAACGAGCAAGTGTAGGCTCTTCATGCACTGGCTAAAGGTTCTCCTACTTCACCTTCAATTAGTATCAAGTCGATCAAAATTGTTGATCGCAAGGATTCAGGGTCTGCTAGGGATGTGAATGCGGCCACCGACAAGATAGACGAGGGCACTTTTCATGGGCCTGCTACCAGACCTAAAAGTGGGGACAAGGGGGTTATCCCAGTTGATAGTATTGTTAATAGGGTTAGGACTATTAATGAGGAAGCAATCCATAACAATGAAAATCTAGTTACAAATCTATACCCTGTGTTGAGGTGATGTTCCCCTATTTAGTGTTTGGTTTGTTGTTGATTGAAGACTGTGTCTGCTTGTTTTTTCTAGTGTATTTGTGACTTGGGTTTTTAGTCCTATAAAACCAGCTTTCCTTTAATAAAAAACAAATCATAATTGTCATCATCAAAATTGAAACCAAAAGATATTATTATCATTTATTTACCAAGACTAATCTATAATTATCTAATTACATTTAACAAAATCACCCCTTATAGATAGTTTCTAGAAGGCAAGAGATTATACAATACAATGGAATAAAAAATGCATTGTGCTTCTCCATATTCATTGCCCACAACAAATGAACACGTAAATGGGTTATTCACCACAAAGTCGTCAAGTCTAGAGTTATCTTTCGCAACCCAATAAGCTCACTTACATAAAATTGTTCTCTCTTTATATGGGACACCTGTAAAGATATAAACTCCACTCTTAAGTATATCTAGATATTTATCCTAAACGAATATATGTATGCCACCGACAACGTATTTACGTGGCAGAATCGAAACAGCGTCCGCCCTCTGGTGAAACCCTATAAGTATTCATTCCCACACACTCATTTCTATCAAACACTTTCACTTGCAAACTTATTTTTTCTTCGTATTGTTGAATTTGGGAAGTTCATAGTAATTTGCGAAGTTTATAGTATTTGTTGAATTTGTGAAGTTCAGAGTAATGGCGGCTTCAAATGCACCAGAGCACCAGGATCGTGGGCTTTTCGGGAAAAACAAAGAGGAAAAGACGGGTCAGCAGCAGCGGCAGCCGCCTAAAGAAGGAGGTTTTATGGAGAAGGTAAAGGAGAAGATTCCTGGACAGAAGAAGGAAGGGCAAGATATTCCTGGGCAAAGGAAAGAAGGGCAAGATATTAATTGTGAGAAACAAGATAAGGGAGGGATGGCTGACAAGATAAAGGAAAAGTTTCCTGGACAGAAGAAAGAATGCCAGTAGAAATAGTTTATGTTTTATATGTAAAAAGACCAGCAGTAGCTTCTTTTAATGTTTTATATAATATATGTTATGTTCAGATGCATCTGAACGGGCACTGGGTACTATGTTGTGTTTATGCTTATAAAATATTACACAATAAGGGGACGTTTATGTTCTTGTAATGGTGGAAAAATCGACTGGGCCATGCATTTGCAGATGTGGCTGTGGATATTGCTCTGCCCGTTGTAATTTCGTAAATGAAAAAGGTTTCCAAGTTTAATAATTATATTGTTTCAATCCGTGCTGAAACTCTCAGGAAGGTTCCTTTATCTTGTCAGCCATCCCTCCCTTCTCTTGTTTCTCACATTTCATAGCTTGCCCTTCTTTCTTCTGTCCAGGAATTTTCTCCATAAAACCTCCTTCTGATTTGGTATAATTAGATTGAGATATTATTTTAAAATCATAATCTCTTTGTTAGTAAATAGTTTAAAATTTTGTATTGGATATATGTGCTTCATCAAATATCAAATTTATCATCTACATCTAAAAATCACCGTTTACACTATATAATTCTACTTGTTTGTTCACCTAGATGATCTTCATATACTCCACTTCTTTATGAAGTCTAAACACTAACAATATTTATAACTATCTTGGAAGGGCTTTCACTATTTTACAAGGAGACATGTTCTCTTAAGTCAACACCAAGAAATGCATACAAAAGTTTGGGGATAATAGGTAAGGGTATAAAATAATGTAAGTGAATTAATTATTATTTTTTAGTGCACCAAATCCATGTATGTCACTATTGATTGATCCTTTAATGATCTAGGATGTGAGAGGATTTATAAAATTCTAAATGTAAGATGAATGATAATGAATCACTTTATATATAAGCATATAGGTTATCAAATTTTATAAAATGTACATTTAGTTGAATCAAGGTAGTAAATAAAGGGTGATAGTTGCACAACTTTGAATTTAAATTTTAGAAACATGAAAGGGTTGATGGGCACAAGATCAATCTTTTGGTTATGAAAATAAATCTTGGTTGGAAAAAAAAAATCCAATCATTCCATGGTTATAGTGATCATAGTTCATAAATCAATCTAATAATTGCAAGCCTATGATGAATTTATGGTTGATTCCACAATAGTGTGCGAAGTTGTGGAATAGGACATGTAAGAAAGAGTCTTGAGAGGTAAAAAAATTCTATGAAATCTTCAAAAGAATATGTTCCTTCAATGAAAGACCTTCACTCAATGGTGATATCATCATGACCTTTGAATGAAAGATCATCATTAAAGGGTGATATCATCATGAACTTTAAATGAAGGCATATATTTTTATTTTTATTATGTTTCATGTTTAAAATTATTTATGAAACAAAGTCTTGACCTTATTGCAAGACTTTTTGTCAATTAGTGCCAAAACACTTAGTTATCACAGTGTTGATCGAGCCAGCAGCTTGACGTACAAGCAGCTTGACGTACAAGCCGAGCAGTGGAAGTGTCATTTCCCGTGCCATCCTCTCAAGTTTTGGAGAGAGGACATCCTGTGCCAGATAGCCTCTTTGCTGGGATGCCTACTACAATCGCACATCAATCCCTCGATAAAAGGTTATTTCTTTTTCCTGCATTTGTGTTGAAATTGATTTGAATAACCCATTGCCAAATTCTTTGGAAATTTGCCTTGGCTCATCGTCCTGGGTACAATAGTTAGACTATGATTCTTTACCTTTCCGTTGTTGAATATGTCATGGATATGGTCATTTACAACGTATATGCCCTCAGGCTTTTAAGAAGCCTAGTGGAGGCTCTAGGGGATCTTCTTCCTCCTCAGACCTTAAGATGGATAATGATGGCAAAGGGAAAGCTTAGACTCAATATGCAGGAAAAGGAAAGGCTCAGTGTGACTTTGTAGGAAAAGGGAAAGCACATATGGAATCTGCAAATAAGGGGAAAGCCCAGGTTAATGCTACAGTTTCGGACAAGGATGACTTCATTCCTGCTAGAAGCCGAGCTAAGGGGAGAGGACAGAAGAGACCTTTTTTAGATAGGCAATCAGAGGAAGGTTTTAACCAATTTGAGGTGCTAGATAATATGGCCTTAGAGTAAGGTATTCCTCCATGTATTTTGTCTGGTGTAGCAGATGCAGAGAAGGGGACTCCTATCCAAAATGCTTCTCTTATGAACCAGGATAAATTTTCCAACAAACAAGTTAAATGCTTATTGGACTTGAGTCTGGTGCCCTTGTGGTTTCCTCTGTACCATAAGACAATGACATTCTCCTAGCAGATTTGGTTTAAAATGTGTTTGCATCTGGGAAAGGAAAAGGGTCTTCTCTTGCATTGGGTTTGGTGCAAAGACCATTTAAGAAAGTCTCTTTCGTTACTCCTTCAAAAAGTGGCCGCAAAAGGGATCAAGAAAAAATTCAGCTTACACGAGATTTATTGGTAGAGTTGGGGGCTGTCAAACCCATGGATGCACACTTTCCCCACTCTACTCAATGATCATTCTCTCATGGAATGTTAGGGGGTTGGATAGAATCCCCAGACAAAAAGGTATTCATGAGTTGGTGGCATATCTGTCTATTTGATTATGTAGTCTGCTCTATTCTATTTGGGTTATTCTCTACCTGAAGGGTGCATGTTTTCAAAATAATTCCAACTTGTCTATAGAGAATATGGATAAAGTTCTCCTTCACTGCTTTAGAAACAAATACACAAAAAAATAAACATTGAATCTCATTATAGTATCCATCCTCAGAGCCTTCTACGAGTCTCTGAATCAAACAAGATATACATCAAGTTTCCAAAGTAGCTACTGTAGTTCTAGTTTTATAGTCACAACCCTAATCATTTATAGAAAATAGATAATATTATTGTAGATTTCTTTATTTTACAGAACAACATTAAAAAGTGTTTAATATAATAGCCAAAGGTGATGAAAAATTTATAGACTTAAAATTATAACTAAATTTAAGCCACCTAAACTATACAAAATAAGGGGCAGCAATACAAATTATTCCTATGTGTAAGTTTTTGGATAAGATCCAATAGAAAAAAGCTCATGGATTTATTGACATTCACTTCCTATATATACCATACAAGAAAAGATAAACGCTAAAGCTGAAATAAGAGCTTACCTATTTTTCTAACAGTTTTGTCTACACAAATATTGAAGAAGATATGTTAGCCACAATCAATAGAAATTTCAAACCAAATGTGAAAATAGAAATCAAGTCAATAATAGAACAAGGTATAAATTACTAAACACAAAATAGAGTTCTTTAAGTGGTCAAAGACAAAATAAGTCATTCATCCATAGATATGACGAGGTTGTAAAATCCCTTTCATACTTAACTAATAATTTGGGGTTGATGAATAATGCTTGTAATTATAGCAAAGCATTCAATTTTTTCCCAAAGCAAATACGTAATGGCCATATTTGTCATTTTCATGTCATTGAGGGGAAGCATTATGGACCAATGGTTATTTCAAATACAAAGACGTTGATGAACAATTATGGTGGTGATATGAGGGAGCCCCATGGTGCTCACTTCCAATTTCATTCCCAAATCCATTTCTAACATCTTGACTAAAATAAATTGATCATTGGGCCTCCACGTATTTATACATGGAGATTTTGAAAGATCATATATAAAAAAAAATTATTTTACTTCAAAACCCTCAAACCCTTATTTGAAAGTAAAAATCCCCCAAAAAAATCCACAAACCCAAGTATTCATTATAAAAAGGTCACCTACTGAAACAAGAAATATCCAGGCCCTTCACTAGAATGTTAAAATTGGATATTTTGTTCAACGTGAGAATTTTGAAACCCGTAAATCAGATCATTTCCCCAAAAATCACATTAATGAACTCGTAATCCCCTGCAAAGATGAAAATCACATTAGGAAAACCACAAACTGGATTGGAATTGCTTTTGAAAAAATCTTAGACCAAACCTAACCTAACATGTAGGGTATCTATTCAATTTCCCCCACCATGATTTGTAGATACCTGCATTATGCCCTGCACATTGTAGATTTCTCATTATGAATAATCTCAACCCTCATTCTGTGAAGAAAGGCCTAAAATCTGCAGCTCAAGTTGGTGAAAGAGGAAGGCAAGACTGGAGGGTTTGCAGATGCAGTTGCGGGTGGAGGTTCCCTAGTTTGAGCAGCATCATTATGATTATGAATCTGGGTGCTACGTTTTCTTAGGTGTTGATAGGAAGGAGACACCTAGCCCTGAAGGGGACCTTTTGTGGGTTCAATGGTACCTTCTCTCAGACGTTGTGCTAGTGGTAATTGGCATAGTTAATTTTTTTTGGTAATCTATTTAACTTCCAGCTATTCATCTATTCATCTGCATCTTCCCATCTATGAGAATTGAAAATTCATGTTTCTTTTAATCTAAGATAATAATTTTTTTAATTTTTAATTTAAAATAATTACAATAATAATATAACTGTTTATGACAAAATATTAATTTTTTCTTTAAAAAATGTCTTATAGTTATACTGCTCTCTTATGTAGTAGTTATGGGATTGGAATGAATTATTGCTTATCTTGGGCTCGGTGGAGCTTGAAACATTAGAAGAAAATGCTTTGCTGAAAAGGGATGGTGAAAATTAAATAACAATTCTGCAAGTTCTTGATCTATTTAGCGAATGAGCAAAAGGAGGGAGATTCACCAATAGAGATGGGCTCTAGTAATATTTGTCTTCCGGAGAGGTATAAATCTCCCTGTCGACATAATAGACTCACATGTACAAACACTCACATTACCTTTTCCCTTCAATTTTTATGACACTCCCTAATTTTAATTTTGCAGATAATGAAGCAAATCAAAGGAATATGGGTAGAAGATACAACAGATGAGCGGGTGTTAGAAATACCATTAGATTAAGTGAGAAATACACTGTGTTTTATCTCTAGGACATGGCATGGTTGTGAAGGCAAAATGCATTCAGTCCCACAAGAAACAAAGACTGAGTTTTTTACAAGTTCATAAATTAGTGGAAAATTTCACGTTAGATGTCACTAGTACATTTGAGTCCTTTTTTTGACGGATATGTGTCGCAATTCTGACACTACCCCGTCGGCCAAGCAACACAGGTCGGTGTTGTAGTATTGGTGTTAGAACCACCGACGACTGTTATGTGTGTCGTTATTGCAATGGCAGTAACCGTCGCAATAAGCATTGGCTACGTTGTTTAGCATGTCATCGTTACACTTTAAGCCTGTTGTAATTATGACAGGTGTGCGACAGATATGTTGTACATGCGACGTCCAGCTGTCAGAAATTTCTAACATCTGGCTGTCGCATGTATAGCTTCGGTGTCAGTCATTCTCTGGAATCCATCATAATTGCGATGGTATTCTATAATATTAAAAAAAATATAATGAGCTTCGCTTTGTTTTTCACCAGATGAAAATGTTCAATATAATGCCAACAGTTTTAAATGTTCAATATAATGCCTGGAAATATAGGAATGGTACAGAGGCCTTGGCAGGTATTATAGTTGATATTACTAGTTTGATTCCTTCAAATGAATTTGTAATGGTAATAGCCACAATTACCCTTATCTGAATAATCTACCAGAAAGTTGCAAGAGAGAGCACACCTGTTTTAGGACATTGATGTTTTTCATGACAGGAAGCAGATCACTTTGATAAATGGTTATATGCATGCAATTGAACCCCAGTCCTCTAAACATACTTCTGAGAAATGTTGATGGCCTTTCTGCCATGTAGTCAATATCAACAAATTA
>MU224003.1:134720-146348 GCA_018584345.1 Thuja plicata
CATTTCATGAGGAAATGTCTTGATGGTTCGTGGGCTACAAGCTAGGGCATCATGCATTATTTATGAGCTCACTGTTTGAGCACCACATGACCCTGTTATGAGCTCTATTTGTTACACACACACACACACACACACACACACACACACATGATGTTATTGTTGTCATTGCATGCTTGCTGCTATTGTGCACCTTATATTGTCTTATATATACACTATTTATTTCATTGAGACCGTGACTAGCTTGGCATTTGTAGTGTATTTGCTGTTATTGGGTCAATGTTGCCATGCTGTTGAGGTTGTAGATGCATTGAATCACCACTGCCATTATAGTTTGATAGCATGCAGTGTTTGATCTCTCTTTATTTGTTTTTTGTTGATATTCACTATGTGGTATTCCCCGTTTATGATCATTTCATGACGAAATGTCTCGATGGCTCATGGGCTGCAAGCTAGGGCATCATGCATTGTTTATGAGGTCACTGTTTGAGCACCACATGACCCTATTATCAGTTATGTTTGTTATATATATATATATATATATATATGATGTTATTGCTGGCATTGCATGTTTGCTATTGTTGTGCACCATATTTTGTTCTATATATACACTGTTTATTTTATTGAGACCTTGACTAGCTTGGCATTTGTAATGTATTTGCTTTTATTGGATCAATGGTGTCATGCTGTTGAGTTTTTAGATGCATTGAATCACCAATGCCATTCTAT
Organism: Thuja plicata; assembly: GCA_018584345.1. NCBI lineage: Eukaryota > Viridiplantae > Streptophyta > Pinopsida > Cupressales > Cupressaceae > Thuja > Thuja plicata. The sequence continues at coordinate 135,447 of MU224003.1, forward strand.
TTTGATAGCTATGCTAAGGAACTATGTTATTAAATTTCAAGGCATGAATTTATATAACTGTACATATATTTTATTAGTATGAACATAAATAATATGGGTACTAGACATTGCCTGATGTGATGAATTTTTGACCTGGCTATGAATCTAGTGTGCCCCTGTGTGATCCACAGCCTGCAAAGAAAATAGAGATGGGGGATAGATAAAAAAGATCTAAGCAATGAATGACATCCTATTACTACTGATCCTCATCTACAATTATGCATGTGCATAGTCAATCCATACACTTCTAAAAGAAAAATGGGGAGTACCACATAGTGAATATCAACAACAAAACAAATAAAGAGAGATCAAACACTGCACACAATGCCTTGAAGGTAATAGAAATGATGCCCTAGCTCTCAAAGCTCGCGGGTCATCAAGCATTCCATATGCAAAGATGTAAATGAATGCCAATATTAAATAGTGAGCTCATAAACAATGTATGATGCCCTAGCCTGCAGCCTGTGACCCATCAAGACATTTCCTCATGAAATGATCATAAATGGGGAGTACCACATAGTGAATATCAACAGCAAAACCTATAAAGAGAGATCAAACACTTCACACAATGCCTTGAAGGTAATAGAAATGATACACTAGCTCTCAAAGCTTGCAGGTCATCAAGCATTCCATATGCAAAGATCTAAACAATGCCAATATTAAACAATGAGCTAATAAACAATGCATGATGCCCTAGCTTGTAGCCCATGAGCCATCAAAATATTTCCTCATGAAATGATCATAAACGAGGAGTACCACATAGTGCATATCAAAAGAAAAAAAATAAAGATAGATCAAACACTTCACACAATGCCAGCTTGAAGGTAATAGCAACGATGTCGTAGCTCTCAAAGCTCACGGGTCATCAAGCATTCCAAATGCAAAGATGTAAATAATTATAGTATTAACATTCATATTGTGCCATTAAATCAAAAAATTCCATCAAAATGAAATTGAGTTAATGAGAAGACAAAGCTCGAATGACTGCCTCAAGTCGTGGCTACCATATACCAAGATGCCAATCAGCTTCCACAGTGTGCCCTCTTTGCGCACGACGGTATGCGATCACGCTAAATTAGAAATGAACCTTTCTTCTTCTTTTTTTTTTTTGTTTATAGTCACGTGGGTGTCGCAATTATGACTGTACTGTCGCTATTACAACAACGTTGGGGCCACTTAGAAAAAAATACAAAAATCACATACAAATGGTGGTGCCGTCGCAAATTGGGGTCGAAATTCGACCCAAAATGTTGTAGTGTGTAAAGAATCTTAGCCACAATTTGAATTACTTGGACTGTGGTAAATAAGATTTTTCTCTTGAACCTCCAAGGTAAGTGCTCTTTCATTTATTGTACACTTGTCTTTCCTCATTCCTACAATGTGCATAGATACCCTTTTTGTTTCAGTCTACTCTGATAAAATACAAGGCCATTGCAGCTTCATTTAATTTTCAAAATATCTAAGTTATAATATAAGAGATCATCTCCATGAAAATTGTGCAATTCAAAAGACCAAAAATCTTGTGTCATCTTTAGGCTTTAGCTCCTAATATAAGTCATTAATCATAGTTGATAGGATGTGTTTTTCCAGCTTGTTTGTGATTGCTATGTTAAAAAGTCGAGCCAGACAAATGTACTAAAAGAGTGCCAATTTCACCTTGGTTACCTTATAAGACATTTCATTCTTCACGCAGTTACTAGGAGGACTAAAAATTTTTACACTTTGAGGAGATGACCAAGTCCATTATCATTGTCCTTCTTCTTTGCACGATAGAAATGAGCGGATTAAATGGGAGTTGTCAAAAATTAAACCATTAAAAGTGAAGAATTTTGAAAACTGGGTATCCTAGACCCTCGAGTTTTCAGGCCCTTTGAAAAACTAAAAGAATTGTCCATAAGAAGTTGTACTTTGCTAGAAATACCTAAAAGTTTGACTTAGATGAATTTTCTCCAGAAGCTCGATTTGCATGACTGCAAATACCTCTAAAAATCGCCAGAATCATTCAGTACCCTTATGTGTTTAGAAGAGCTAAATTTAAGTTACTGTTCATCTTTGAGATAACTTAAAAAATTATTTGGACAACTTCAATCATTAAAAGACCTAGTTTTCAGCTATTGTTCAGAGTTCAAACATTTGCACTCTAGTTTTGTGTGGTTAAGTAGCTTGAAGAAGGCTATCTTTTTCAAATTGTCATTACATCCAAACACTTCCTGACAAGTTTGAACTTCTGATTTCTCTCGAAGAAGTTGACTTTTCATATTGCAAAATATTGAAATTCCTTCCGACCACTTTCCATCTCTTCTCCTCGTTGAACCTTCTCAACCTACACGACTATAGAAAACTTGAAAAACTTCCATATAGTTTTCATTAAAGCCTATTCAAGTCAAATTCTATAGTCTCGATGTTTAAGTTTGTCAGACTCTCCAAAAGATTTTTGCGAGGGTAACAAGATTGAAGATATTTCATTAGCCTATTGCATTGGTTTAAATAAGCTTTCTAGCCATATTAGTGAACTCAAGCAGCTAAAAATGTTGAGCAACTAGTGAAAATAATTGGCCATGAAAATATCTACAAACTCTTATCCAAAGAAGAGAATTTGAGAGGAAAAATGATAAAAATGAGTTTCATCTGTTGATCTTATGTCCAAAATAACTAGGTCAAGATTGAAGCATAATAAAACATATGAAATTTATGAGTAAAACATATGTGCATATGTAGTGTTACCCAATTGCATCACTTGAGATCAACATTCATATGTCTAAAGAACTCCATTTATGACTCCCTTTGGAATCGAATCTCCAAGATTATTAAGGTCTCAATTGAAAAAGTAAAAGTCTTGGATATTGATAAAATGATGTCAGCTACATTTTTTTTGTATGACTTAATAATATCCAATTAAACTAGTTTAAGAGGGTTCCAGTGCCACTGTATAACATGATCAGAAAGATTTCTTTATGCTACCAACTAGTCACATTTATAGATAACAATGAACATCAAATTGAGCCATTTAAACAAAGCATTCCATGCATCCAAAAATAATACCATTTCATCTTAGACATTATGATTATATAATAACAAAGAAATGATATACCTTCAAAGAGAAGACACCAGTTTTGAGATCGACTCCATTTGCTTGTTTTTAGTCTTTGATTGAGAGACAAAACCACAACTGAACATGGATTTCTTGGAAAGAATGATTCCTCCAAGATTTTCCAATTCATTAACCAGATCATTAAAATCAGAAGCAATAATAATTCAATTTTTTTAATGGGGTTGATCCCAAGGGAAATTTATAGGAGATGTAATCACTATTCCTTTTAAGTGTACAGGATTCAGTAAAGCCTCCTCAGTAGTTATTTTTCATTAATAAGAGCTGCAGGAGAAGAAGATGTATTGGCCTCTCTGGTTGTAGGAGGGGAAGCAGATCAAGCATTCTTAAGGCCAAGCTAATGTAAATTATCCAAGTTTCTCTTCAATCCATAGGAGTGAGTATTAATATCAAAAGCACAAGTAGAAGAGGGTTTCTCTAAGTTTTTATCAGAAGCAAAGGGAGAAGAGGATTTCTTTGAGTGTTTATCACAATTTTCCAAGACTGGCATTGATGCAATCTTAGCAAAAATATCAGAATCAATCAAACGTGAGGGTTTTATGAAAGTAATTTTCTCTTTTGCAATATTTTGTTTCCAATATCCATCTACAGAAGTGAGGTTAACTGACCGAAGGATGGTGGTGCCTTCTTTTATTAACACATAAATCCTCATAGTCAGAAAACCCTCTTTAAATGAGTAAGAATAATGAATAAATTCCCCGAATGAATTTGGGCTATCAATTTCAAAATAGTAGGATTTATAAAATCTAGTCAAAAATAGGGGAATTCAAACCAAACAAGTGTCATAGAAGGAAAATTCTAAGTAATTTTATGCAATGTATCCAAGGGAAAGCCATCAGAAGTCTCCTTTTAACTAATGGCAAATGGGGGAGTTCAAACAAAGTTGCATATAAACAAAATTATGAGTAATTTTAAGCAGGGGCAGACAGGGGAAACCATTAGAAAATTATTTTTAAACCAATAAAATGATCTTTCCAAAACCTTCTCTTTAAAATTTTGAGATTCATAAACTATAGTAAAATTATCTGCTTAAATAATTTCAAAATGAAGAGTTCCTTGTCAATTATAATAAATCCATTTTTATAGTTTGTATAGTGATACCTTAAAGTTGAACAAGCGTTGCTTGGGAGTGAAAATCGTGTGCCTTGTAGGTCAGAGGACCCTCATCAACTTTAATGCTTGGCACTAGAATCTAAATTTTCATCCCCCCCCCTCCTTCAGATAAATTACCAGATGATCTTTCTCCCGCGACATCTTTGTTGAAAGCCCCTTCCCCATTTTTGTAAAGATGACTTTAGAAGAAAATTGTTCATGGTCTTGGTCCTGTGACATCTTTGATGAAACCTCTTCTCCTTTTATGCAAATATGACTTTAGAAAGAGATGATCAATTAGTATAACTTCCTCCTTGGATTTGAGAACCCCAATAGTAATTTTCTTCATAGAAGAGACCCTAGAATGTATTGGTCTCCAAAGAGCCTCTTTTCTCAAAAAGCGATTAGGGTTTGAGCAAAAACCCCCAATATAATTTTATGCCTCTTTTCTCATAAACTATTTAGGGTTTGACGGGTAACCTCTGCTACAAAACATGATACCTGCCAGAAAAGAATTCTGTAGATTTATCCACCCACAACCACGATGGAAAATTGACACCCATATCATGTCCCTTGGTACAAGCAGTATTTTTATCTTTCTTAGAAAGTCCAGAACCAACAGAAATAGGAGACATTCTTAAGCCCTTCCTCTAATTATACAAAGGACCGTACGTATATAAAGAAGACCCATAAGTATTCAATTTCCAATCCGCCTGGTTACTCCAAGATTTATTAGGATCTATTAAGGCTCAACCCTCCTGATTATTGAAATCATACCCAGAACCAGGCAAAGCTGAAAACTCATTATTTTTCAAACTCCCTTTATTGTAGAGTTTTGGTTCTCTTTTGTTCCTTCCTGAGCAGAAAAACCCTGCTGTGAAATTTTTTTTCCTACCTCCAAACTTATCACTATGTCGTATGAAACACGAAAACTAAAAAAATAGAAATTAACAAGGTAAATTAAAAAAAAAATGTTAATTTAAGACAATAATGAATTTTTGTCTCAAAAAATTGTCTTAAAACATCTTACATTGTAGTAGTGTTGTGTTAAAGGCAAAAGCAACAATTGATACAACTTTTTTTAGAGAGTCATCCCTCTTCTTGGATTTCACATAAATTCCTAACCTCTTCATCACTTTTCACATCTTAGTCATTTTAATTAGTTGTAACATTAGTTGACATTGAAACCCAAATTTCTTATTACAAAAAAGTTGTCTAAACAATCTAGTCATGTGTGTCCTAATCTATCTCCATGAAACAAAATCACACAGATTGTCTAGCAGATCACTTTTACTTTGAAAATTTTCATTCATTTCATTATCATAGAAAAGGGTTTATTTATCAATTGGTGTTTCTATGTCTACATCCACATTGTTGATCTCAATCGTCATTTGATTGTCAATTTCAATTGGGGTTTGAATTTCACTTTCAATTGGGGTTTGACATTCAGGTCCTTTATTATTATGATTAACATTACTAATTTGTGGTGTTTGACCTACAATATAATTTGTTACTCTATTTCAGTGAAAAAATCTAAATGATTTAAAGAGTAACCTGCTAATACAAAAATATCAAGTTGTTTATTAGAATAAGTTTCATTTGGTTGTGAAGGCATACCTGTATCCAACACTTGATTAAAAAATGCACCTGAATTTTCTCCTATTCTATTTTTTTCTTCAACCTTTGCATCCATCATGGTGTCCTCATTATTCTCCTCTTCTGAAATGATTGTTGAACTCGATGCTCCAAAATTATCCATGTTTGAATTCTTGCTCTTCTTTCTCATTGTCGTTTTTCCTCCTCTCTATTTGCTACAACCTCATTAGCTATCAAAACCTTTCTTTGCCTCTTTCTATGTTGCTTTGATCCCATGTTTGCACCAAAATTTGAATTCAAATTATTCCCTTCATGTCAGATCTAAAACAAGACAAGAAAAGAGAATGTTGACTCAAATTGTTGTTTCTGCATTGCAGATATGTCATAAAAATGATTGAATAATTGTCAATCATTAAGATCAGGCCCACATTGTACTTTTTTTTTTTGTCTCCAACGCATCTTTCAGAAATGGGCACCTATTATTTAAATGAAATGGGTGCATGTTTCTATTTCAATGGTCCAAATAGAAATGGGCACCCGGTTTTCAAATTTTACAAAACAGTTGCCCATTTCTAAAAACTAGGAGTGGGAACCGTACCTCCGCCCTAGTTTTTGGTTCTAGACAGGCTTGGTCCCACCAAGCCTGTGCTTGGCCTTGTAAAAATATGGCTCAGGCATTGATATATAAAAATTTTGTCTTGTTGTAATTTCTTCCTTGTCATATATAAATTTCATAGTGATATGACTAATTTTAGTATTTTTACAATATTTATTAAGCCAAAGTGGCACCTAAACTTGAAATAGTAAGGTTAACTAAAATTTTAATAACTTTTTTGATTTTATATTTTTGGAAAAATGAATTATATGACATCAATCTACACAGAATTTCCTTCAAAATTTTTTAAAAAAAAAAATTTAAAAAAAAGTGAACTTTTCATCAAATTATGGTGGCCGTACACCAGAGGTTTCAAAAATGTACTTTAAAATCAATTAAAAATTAATAAAAAATTATTCAATTAAGAAAAAATAAAAAATCTTCCCATCAATATTTGATGTTTTAGGTACCTTCCCCCAGAAGGATTTACAAAATTTATTTATTTACTTCAAAATAGGGTGGTCGTACACGTGTGTGGTATGGTCCTGAAATAAACATTTTGAAAAATGATTTTTGAAACTTTCCTACTAAAAATTATTTTCTACCATATGGGTATTGAAATAAGTTACATATTTGAAAACTAGACTCCGAGCACTACATTTTCCATTCGTGATCTTTTTTGAGATTTGATCTCTAAGTGCCTCAAATTTTGACATCAATTGACAAAAAATTTGAAAAATAGGGAAAACACTTCCACTTTTTGCCCAAAAGTGGGACTCAACTTCTTGCATCCACCCGAAGGTTGGGATGAAGGCTTTCTGAGAGTTTATGGTTTGGAATTGGAAATTAGTAAGGATTTGATTGCTACAGTCTCAGAAACTCTAGTTGGAGGGAGAAATTTATACCTTGACAAGAAGAGTGCAAATGGCTATGGATATCTTCTTTTCAGGTGAAAGAGAGAAGGTTGGAAAAAATTCTGATGGGGGTTTCGACATGGCATCCCTCAAGTTTTCACTGGCAGATGTTGCCGAGGTAATCATGCGATACCTGACCCTAGATATTAAATTTAGTAGTAGTTTCAGTTACCACTTTGTTATTCTTGATCACTTCCCTCATAAAAATTGTATTTCGTTACCTTTACATTTACTAACATCCATGAATCATAGTCTTCAGGCCCATGTAAAGATCCCCTTTTCTCCCATGCTGCAGGAAGGCTTAGTCCCACTTATAATGGAATAAGCTAGAGCTCTTCCCATTTACAGGAATCCACCCCCCAAAATAGGTATTGAGTTTCAAAAGAATGTAACGGTTCATTATGGCGAGGAGGGTTCCTCAGACTAAGATGAGTTTGATTCGAATGGTGACAAGATTTTTCATTTAAACACTATAAAATGGACTTGATCTACTTCCTCTTCTCAATGAAGGGTGATTTTTTGTGACGATGAGGGGTCAGACTATGTGTCGTCGAAAGAAGTAGTTCCAGATTCTATGGACCCTAGCAAGGATAATTTTAGTGGCAAATATTCACCATTTGGAAAATCTCTCATCCTGGCAACCCGAGATTTGGAAAATAATATGTGTATATTGGGTTGGCCATGTCGCCCGAACTTTATAAATATTGGGTCAAATTCTCAGGCCCATCGCCCATCGGTTTATATAATTTTCTCCTTTCCCTTCACAATATCGCCTGTCAAATCAAATTTTTGGACATGTTAAATTAAAAAAATTTGCCTACAATTTCCAAAGCTCGTCTTAATCGATGACCCATATTCGCCAATGATATTTACACGTGTCTCTATTCTGAAGACTTTTGGTGGAATCTTTGTGTCCTTTAAGACTTTGGCCTAAAATAGAATTCGCGTCATTGACTTCGGGTTATTCAATGGTTAAAAAAGAGGAGTTAATTCCTATCAGCCAATATAAAATTAACCCTTGTTGAATAATTTGGGGGGTAATTACACTGATAAAATGGGAAAATTCAACATTCAAGTCTGATAATTGAATAAATGATTAATATTTTATCCTTTCAAATTAAATTTTTTGCCAATAATATTAATTTTTTCCTCCTAAAATAGTGTAGGATTCGCTAGAATTTTATAGAATTTTCATACGATTAAAACAAATTTGCCAGTAAAATTATCCTTTCAAATTAAATTTTGTTACCAGTAATATTAATTTTTTCCTCCTAAAATAGTGTAGGATTCGCCAGGATTTTACATATTTTCCTAAGGGGGGGTTTCTTAAAGTTATCCCTTGACCCCAGTTCTAATAAAAAATTAAAAGGGAAAGTCAGGGTTTCAAGTTCGGGTAAATCTAAGGATAAGAGGGGTCCCTGTCCATGGAGGATAAGCGAAAAACCTCTCGAATGAAAAATCCCAAACAAACCTCAGACCCTGCCCCCACTTCCTTTGTTTATCCTTTGCATAGCATGAAGAATGACGTGGACATGGGAATGCATGTCGATATTCTCGTTGAGATGGGGAAGACACCCAAATTGAGAAGGGGTCCTATGTTTTAGAAAACTTGAACATTGGCAGATATTTGAAGAATTTGATGGAGAGCCAAAATGCTATTTTTTCGTGGATTATGGAGGAAATCAATCCTTTATAAGATAAAAATTCCCCTATTAGTTAGAAGTTGGATAGTATCATGGTTAGAACTCAAACCCTTTCCAAAGGTATTAGTGATCTATAGGGGGACCATTAGAAGCGTATAAATAGACTTGAGGATACCTTGAACAACATCCAGGAGAAAATTATAGTGGTGGTTGCTGTAGGTAAGACTGCTATGGATAATTTTACTGAAGGCCTGATGAAATTTAACAAGCAAGAGGAGGCTCTTCATGCACTGGCTAAAGGTTCTCCTACTTCACCTTCAGTTAGTATCAAGTCAATCAAAATTGCTCATCACAAGGATTCAGGGTCTGCTGGGGATGTGAATGTTGCCACGGAGAAGATAGACAAGGGCACTTTTCATGGGCCCGATACCAAACTTAAAATTAAGGACAAGGGGGTTATCCCAATTGATAGTATTGTCAATAAGGTTAGGAGTATTAATGAGGAAGTGATCCATAACAATAAAAATCTAGTTAAAAATTTGTAGGTTGTGTTAGTGTGATGTTCCCGTATTTAGTTTATTGTTGGTTGAAGACTGTCTCTCCTTGTCTTTTCTAGTGTATTTGTAACTTGGATTTATGGTCCCTATAAAACCAACTTTCCTTTAATAAAAAAACAAGTCATAATTTTCTTTATTGTTATCATTTATTTATCAAAACTAATCAATAATTATCTAATTACATTTAGCAAAATCACCCCTTATTACGCCGTAGGCATTTCCCTCTGGGAAAGCCCCAGCCAGTTTTTTCTGATCAACGGTTGGTAGTCTTCGAGAGGGGAATGACTACCATTCAAATCATCCCCATTGTTAATTTTAACAGCTTACAGTATTGGTTGTAATGTCCTCCTTTTGTTTATGACGTGGATCCAACCACTAGACGCATCAAGGGGATTCCAACAGTTTTCGAAGGGCGGTGAGTTGAGTACTGCGGATTCCTTTTGTTTGTAATATATAGTACTGCCAACGCATGGAGGGGATTCCAACAGTTTTCGAAGGGCGATGAGTTGAGTACTGTAGATTCCTCACGCATGAACATAATAAAAATGAAGTGTCCTATTCGCTGTCAATTGAATTATTTAATAGTTACCTCAAGGAAGGACGTCTCATTTTTAAATTGCTCCTCTAAACTAAAAGCCTTCTTCATTTGATTTGCGTTTATTTTCTTGATGACAATTTCATTTGATTTGGTTTTTAATTTAAAATTTATATTATTATTATTATTAATATTTAAAATATAATAACTAATGTTAAAAAATAAAAAATTGTAGATATAGAATATGAAAAATATCAATGTTAAAATATCAGATACTATTATCTAAGTCAAAATCGAGTGGATAGTAACTTATTTTTTAATTTTTACTAAATCTAAACATATAATTTTAACTCATAATCAACATAATAAAATTTAATAAAATTTAAAATGTTAGAAATAAAAATAGGATTCAAAAATAATTATTATTCATTTAATTTGTTCAAGCCTATTCGTAAATACATTACAAACATGCATTTTCTCATGAAAGAAAATCCAGAGTATGTTCGAAAATATTTAATTCATAAATATATATTTGTAACCTTAACAAATTAGACGAAATCAAATTATTATTATTATTAATTTGTAACCAGTATAACCAGTAGAGAGATTACAATAATGATTTTACAATTTTCGTACATATCTACCAATAAATAAAATAAAGAATTAATTAAAAACTTGGGTTATGACAGCATAATAGACATCGCGAGGATGGCCTTGTGCGTAAGAACAAATAAACAACAGTTATTAAGTAGGGTCTTTCATCAAATTGGCCTTTACAGATTAGCAATTGTTTTGCAGACTTGCAGAAAAGATGCTCTTTCT
>MU224004.1:6758-31091 GCA_018584345.1 Thuja plicata
TTTTCCATTTTAAATTTAAAAAATAATTCATTTATTTTTAATTTTTTTAAAATTTATCATATTTAACATTTTATATAGTAAAGTATTATTACCTCTTTATATAAGGTTTGAAGAAAAGCTTCAAATGCTTCATAATGCTTCAAGGGTTTTAAAAAAATAATTCATCTATTTTTTTATATAAATATAAAAAAATATATGAAGAAGGAGAGATGGAAAGATTAAGATAGAAATAGGAAGTAATATCTAGAGAGTGTTATATGAATGGATATTTAGGGATAGAGATAGACAAAGAGAGAGGGAGATGGAGATGGAGATGGAGAGGGATAGATATCTTAATACATAGAGAGGGAGAGTAGAGAGAGACAAAGAGATAAGGAGAGCGGAGAAATGGAAAGGAGAGGGAGAGAAATCTTGATAGATAGAGAGGGAGAGTGTGAACGATATAGATCTTAGAGAGACATATAGAGAAATACAGAGGGATGGGGGAGGTAGAGATATATGGATAGAAAGAGTGAGAGAAAGGAGTAATAGGAAGATAGAGGGAGAGAAATAAGGGAATAGATATATAGAGCAAGAGAGATGGATTGAATAAGAGAGATGTAAAGATAATGAGATATACATAGAGAGTAGGGGAGAGATAAGGATATAGAGATAGAGGGGACAATTCAGAGAGAGAGAGAGAGAGAGAGAGAGAGAGAGAGAGAGAGAGAGAGAGAGAGAGAGAGAGAGAGAGAGAGAGAGAGAGAGAGAGAGCTGAAATAAATTAAAATGAGAGTTGTACAAGGTTAATACCATTTTTTTGGTCTAAAAGTTAAAAGTAAATGCAAACTTGAAAATAAAATAATTCTTATTAAAAATACAAAAAAATAAGTTTTAAATTTTTTTAATTTAATTTAACTTATATGAATATTAATTAGTATTACTATTATTATTTCAAAGAATATTTATAAAAATTAGCATGTGTGATCTATATTTGTTAAAAAGGTTAAATAATACTATTATTAAAATATTCATATACATTTATCTATATTATAATGTAATAAGTATAAAAATGAATAAAATTTAAAAATTTAAACCCGTATTATTTATTATCTTATGCTTATTATATTATAGTATAATTATATTAAAATCATTAAAATTAAAATAATATTTAAAATTTATAAATATAATCAATTACTTATACATTAAATTTATTATTTATATATTCTATAATTTATCATACATATTAATAAAAATAAACAAAAAATATATGTAAACATAATTATATCATCATATATTAAAAAATATTTAATATTTACATTATATGAAAAGTAAACTATAGTATATAATAATAAATACAAATATAATATAAATTTTATATAAGATAAAAATTTACATTATATGAAAAATAAAATATAGTATATAACAATAAATACAACTATAATATAAATTTTATATAAGATAAAAATTTATATTATAAAATAAATAAACTATAGTATATTATAATAAATACAACTATAATATAACTTTTATACAAGATAAAAATTCCTTATTATTTATCTATGTATATTTATAAAAGGTTAAATAATAATATTATTTAAATTAATTAGATTTATATATATTAAAAAATAAAAAAATTTAACAATAAATTTTATTATGTACTTATATATTATAATTGTTATATGTTATTAAAAATTTAGAAATACAAATAATATTATTAAATTTATGATATAAGATAAAATTTCTTATTATTTATCTATATAAATTTATTGAAAGTTAAATAATAATATAATTAAAATTAATTATATATATCTTCACAAATCTATATTGTAATCACATACATTAAAGGAAAATATGGCCTAAAATCATTAGATTTGTGCGTCGTTGAAACCTACCAACAACACTTGCAGTGGTGTTCGACGCTATTTAAGTGGACTTCATTCTAGGGTTTCTTATTTATGCGCTTTCTGAAGCAGAGGAAGGAGATGCAATATAAAGCTTTTCTTAGGTCACCAATCCTGTTAAACCATTTTTTGAATTTTTATTTGTTTTTGATTAAGGTAAAAATAGGTTTTGAAAGGACCCTGAAATCTTTTACAATAAGCTACTGGAGATAAGCATCAAAGGCTCTTACAAATATAGAAAGCCTGCAACGAACAAAAGGTAGGACCCAAAAAGACACCCTAGACCGAAAATAGGAAAATAAAAGAACTGCCAAAAGAACGCACAGTTTCCAGCACAACTTCTCGCACATAGTCTAGCATAATTTCCAGCAAAATTTTTAGAACTGAAGAAAAAACATTACATCATTTTCTGGTAGGCTTCCTTTGCCTCCTTCTGCATTTCTTCCATTTTGTCAATGGAATCCTTCAACCCAAGCATCTCTTTCGGGATCTCAGGGACTTTTCTTTTAATACCACTTCGGGTTCTAGATCTTGGGCCTGAGCTTCCTGCCTTATCATCAATAGTAATTGTTGTATTTTCCAGCAGACTTCTTTCCAAGTACGCATATAATGCTTTCAGGTTCTGAACTGAAACTTGAAGCCCTTCGTTGTTGTGCCTAAGGATGACCCGTATCATGTCCCCATTATGGCTTATTTGTTCTTTCATTTCTTTTATCTTTTCTTCCACAGTCTCATTAACTCTAGTAGTAAACTCCTCATCTCTGTTACTGTTATTTACCTTAATCATCAGATTTTTCTCCATTTCCTCAACCTTGGCTTTGAAAGGATCCATTGCCTCCTGCATCTCAATCAATTGCTGCTTCATAATCTTCATCTCCTCACTAAGCCAGTCTTCCATGCTTGCCCCATAGTCCACTTTTCTTTTCGAGATTCTGTCATCTCTATCAAAACCAACCTCTTCAAGGCCCATTCTCCATTTCTTTTTGTTCCTTTTCTCAGCCTGTAAATTCATCTGCCTATTTTGACCCTCCTCGCCTTCATCCTCATTCTTCTTCTCCTCTTTTTCATCTCCCTCTTTTTCCTCTCCCTCAATTTCCATTTCTTTGTTACTAGCTTCAGCACCCTTGCCCTCTTCATCAGTAATAGGCATATCCTCCTCTTCCATCTAAGAGTACTCCTTACTCGGCTGATCTTCTTTCTCCTTTTCCAGATTCTCATTATTAATCTCACAAGCTTCATCATTCTAGTTCTCTTCATCTTTTCCTTGATTCTCTAGGGTTTCATCATCAGTCTCCTCCTGTATTTTTGAGTTTGCCCTCTTTTTTGTTCTAACCCTTTTCTTCAAACTCTATTTTTTACTTTCCTTCTTAACCTGCCCCGCAATCCCTTTAACCCTCTTAGGGATGGGCTCCAGGATATAGTTGCGGGCATACTCAAACATCAACAGAATGAACCCCACATGGAGCACGGGGTTACTCAATTTCTTTCTATGCTCCATCATGCTGTTATGCAACGAGCTCAGGAGATAAAAAGGAAATGAAATCTTTTTACCGTGCCTAAAATGGTTAGCCAGGATGAAGTACAGATTGTAGATTTTAGAGTATCTACCATCCAAGGTAAAGTACTCGATCATAACTATGAGAATGTTAGCCCAGTGGGATTTAATTTTTTGGATAACAACGTAATCCCCCGTCCCTTTACTAAGAAGGGCCTCTTCATCTTCAATTTTTGGAAAATTCTTGAAAGCTTGAGTTCTTGCCCTCTTGTTATCCCTACAGAATTTCATGCCCTCACAAGACAAGCCCATAATTTCAGAAATAACCCTCATGGAGAGAGTGAAAGATTTCCCCCATAGGTTCACTCTCCCGTCCTTCCAACCCTCTGTAAATTTTTTGGTTATCTCTGTATCCCAGCCATGGAGCTTCTCCAGATACTGTGAAACACCTCCCTTTTTCAACCTTCTCCAGACCTTCTTCTTCTGTTTCCATTTGGTGCAGTCAATCGGCTCCTCCCTCTTCAGACCTCCCCCCATAGTTCTCGTCACTTTCTGAAAATGTAGATACTTTGAAGTTTTAAACGCAGAATTCTGGCAAGCTTTACTATAGTGATTGTTTCGATTCGAGTTTAACACCCAGAAAGCATGCGGTGTCACAATTCTCATTAATCTTATTTCCTTCGAATGACAACACACATTACTTTTCATAATTAAAGATAACCTCATCATTGATTATGTTTATTTATGACTCCTTCAATACTGTTCATCCTATCATACCTGATAAGACTAACCATCTCCATTTTAAAATCTGCCTCCCCTCGCTATGATTGCATGACATCAGATAAAACTCCCACATTTACAAGGTCGTCCGCCATCATATTACCTTCCCTAAAAACATGGTAAATATGGTAATCTTCAAAATTGGACATTATGGATTTGATCTTTTCAATGATATGGCTGATTTTCCATGAGGCTTCATGAGTGCCATTTATACAATTAATTATATTCAGCGAATCTCCCTCCAACCATAGTTTAGAGAAGCCCATTTCTTTGGCCAACATAACCATGTGAAGGGTGGCCATAGTTTTTGCTGTATGGTTTGTCTAAACTTTTGGCGGAGCCACCACTACTCCCAGACAATTACTAGCAGAATCCCTTATTAGGCCTCCCACTCCAGCAGTCCCCGGATTCCCTTTAGCAACCCCATCAAAATTCCCTTTGACCCAGCCACTCAGAGGGGCACTCCATCTGGTATTTTCCCTCAAGTTTAAGTTACTATCTTTCTGCACCTGTGAGTTCCTAAGTATATCTCTGATACAGAGAGAATTCTTGTAGGGGGAGTCGCTAGATAGCTGATTTTTAAAATTTTCCAGAAGGCTTCTACACACACTGTTAGCCACAATTTGATAGGGGGAGATTTTTTCTCTGAAGATTCTGTTATTTCTTTCCTTCCAAATTCTCCATGTGAAGTGGGGTAGGATTAGCTTCCAAAGATCTTTGACTTCTTTACCCTTAAGGGGACAGCTCCATTGTTTAACCATATCGTGGAAATTATAGGGTTTGACCCACTCTAGGTTAAAGACATTGAGCACTGAATTCCAAACTTTACAGGAATAGGGACAATGAATCATTATATGATTACAGTTTTCAGCTTCAAAACAACAGAGGATACATCTGTTAGGCATGCTGAATCCCCTTTTGCAAATATTGTTCATTGTAAGGATTTTATTCTGAACAAGAAGCCAGAAGAACATGTTTATTTTAGGAATAAGAGTATTGTTCCATACCTGACAGCTAGAAGAGTAGTTATCCTTCTGGAAAATAATAACAGAGGCAGAAGAGACAGAAAACTTTCCATTAGCCTCCGGCCCCCAAATCAAAGAAACTTGTTTATTAGATCTAATAAACCAGGGAGAGAAACTTACTAACCAAATTGAGAGAATCATCAAAGGAACTAAGGTCTACCCATTTATCATTGATCCAGTAATCAAAACCCTTCTCTCCAACAATTTCAATGCAATCCGCAATCGCTGGCATCCAATCCTACTTGTCACTAAGGGCTTCTTCCTTCAGCCATTTATCTGTCCAAAAATTGATTTTCCTGCCATTTCCCATCTTCCATCGAGTCCCTTTTCTGATCAAATCCCTACTTTTCCTTATACTATTCCAGATGAAAGAGCCATTGATCTCCAAAGGGTCCCTAAGCACTTCCTCTAGAGTGGATAAGTGGTACTTTTTCTTGATGATATAGCATTCCATTCCTTCTCTTCTTCAAATATTCTCCAGCATTGTTTTGCTAGCAGAGACTTATTAGTATTTTTGATACTTCTGATGCCAAGCCCACCCCATTTCTTAGGTTTGCACACCACCTACCAGGCCACAAGACTGAACCTCTTCTTCTCTTCCACTCCAGACCAGAGAAATCTTTTCTGAATTTTTTCAATCAAATCAACATATTTCTGAGGAATTTTAAATAGACTTAGAGAATAGACTGGAAGATTTTGGAGGGTAGATTTCAGAATTTGAAATTTTCCAGCTTGGCTAAGAGTAGCATCTTTCCATCCAGCTAGCTTATTATGAAATCAGTCAATTATTCCATTCCAGAAGGCCTCGTCAGGTTTAAGGAAAAGAGGGAGACCCAAATAGGTAGATGGAAGAGTCCCTATCTTGCATCCCAAAATAGAAGAGATCTTCCTTTGTCTATCTCCAAGGGTATTACAAAAAATAGGGAACTCTTCTCCCAGTTAATAGATTGACCTGAATCTTTAGTGTAATTGTTCAAGGCCTTTTCATGTTCCTGACTTCCATTACAGAGGCCTCTCCCATCATAATAGTATTGTCCACAAATTTCTCATGAGAACACTTATGCTGAGCCGAAGAAGGTTGGAGACCAGAAATCTGACCAGATAAGACCAAACTTTCAATGGGTCTCCCAAGACTTTCTGCCATTATAGAAAAGAGAATAAGGAAAATGGGATCACCTTGTCTAAGACCTCTAGTGGGGTGGAAGAAAATGGAGGAACCTCCATTGACCAGCACTGAGGGAGACACCGTAGTTACCAGTTGCATTATCATTCTTATGACATCTTTATCAAATCCAAAGGAGCTTAGAATTTTAGACAGAAAAGACTAGTCCACTCTGTCATAAGCTTTGGATAGGTCCAGTTTCATCAAAAAACCCTATTTTTTTGAGGCTTGAAGGGAATGAATATTCTCATGCACAACCATAATTGAGTCAAGAATTTTTCTTCCAGGGACAAACCCATTCTGTTGAGGTGAGATAAGATTTGGCAGTAATCTCAAAATTATAGACGTCATAACCTTCAAAATGATTTTATAAAGGGAATTGCACAGGCTTATGGGTCTAAAGCCATCAACCGTGTCCACTCAAAATTTTCTAGGGATGAGAGAAATAAACGTTGAATTTATTTCCTTGAGGATAGATTTAGTACCAAAAAATTCTTTAATAGCTGAAAAGACATTTCTCCCAACAATACTCCAAAACTGCTAGAAAAAGAACATCTAAAACCCATCCGGGCCAGGAGATTTCTCTCCTTCAAAGGAGAGGACAACCTTCTTAATTTTAGTCTCTGAAGGAATAGATTTTAGGAGAGCATTGATTGCTGAATCTAGAGTGTGTGGAATAGAAACTAGAAGATTCCTTTGGTCAACCATGTCAAGGTTCTGATCTTTGGAGAGTAAAGATGCAAAATAACTCACCATTTCTTCCCTTATTTCTTCTTCTTTGGTTATTTTTCCATTTCTTAAAGACAAAGAATGGATTTTGTTTATAGCCTTATGTTTAAGAGCAGTGAGATGGAATAATCTGGTATTCTTATCTCCTACTTTTAGCCAGAGGGATCTAGATCTCTGTCTCCAAAAAGTCTTGTCTTTAGCTATTATATTATGAAATTTAGCAAGGGCTATATTATCTTGAATTCTCAGATTTTCTAATAAACCATTCTTTTGGATTTCCTCCTGCATATCAGGATTTAATTTTTTCTTGGAAAATATCACCATAGGTATGCTTATTCCAGCTTTTAACATTTGATTTGACATTAGCCAATTTCTTGACCACTTTCAACATAGTTGTTCCTTCCACCTCAATATTCCACCACTCCCTGATTTTTATTTTCCAGATCAGGATGGTCTAGCCACATCTTCTCAAATCTAAAAGGATAATTTATTTTTCCATCAAACGGAGAGACATTGAGGGAAATAGGGAAATGGTCCGAACCAATTCTTGTAAGGGAAGTAAGGGCACAAGAGAACTTAGTGTACCATTCCGGATTTAACAAAGCCCTATCCAGCTTAACTTGTATCAGGTCCTCTCCCACCCTACAATTAGACCAAGTGTAGTTTATCCCTTCTAGATCAACATCCATCAGCCCTTCATTGATAATGAAATCCATAAAGTCGACTCTGCTTTCCACTTGGGCTAAGTTACCTCCTTTTTTATCTTCCTTCTTAAGAGGGGTGTTGAAGTCTCCCATAAGGAGGACATTGTTATCTCTTCTTCCTTCCATCTTCTCGTGCAGATTCTTCCATAACTTAAGTCTTCCTATCTTAGCGTTTGGAGCATAAACATTAATTAAAATCCAAGAAAAGTTGTCCTTTAAACTCCTAAGATCAGCAACAATGAATTTTTTTTCTTCTTTAAGGAGCTTACAGTCAAAACAAGATTGGTTCCAGAAAATAGCCAGACCTCCCGAGGCCCCTTCTGAACTGCTGCCAATGCATTTCCCATGTTTAACCAGCTTCATATTTTCTATCTTATCTTTTCTCATTTTAGTTTCTTGAATCAAGAGAATATCAGGTTTAGAGTCTCTAACTAGATTCCTAACTACATCTTGCTGATGAGGACTATTGAGTCCTCGAATATTCCATGAGATAATCTTCATTTAAGGATTGGGGTACAAACCTGATGGATAGTTAGTTGTTTTCCATCAGCAATGTTCTATTTTGCTTCCTCCTCCCTTCGTGTTTTCTCTAACCTTCTTCCTTTTTCTTGTTTTAGAGTTCCTATATCTGCTTTCTGTTGTCTAGTTTGAACTCTTGGTTTTTGGCCTCCTGCCTTCTTGTTTGATTTCCCCATAGATGAAATCTTAGCTTTCTTTCTAGAGCTTAAGTTTGATTCAAAGGTAAGTTGCCTTCCCTCGGGGGATTTTGGGCTTTTCTTATTTGATCCCTTCTTTGAACCCATAGTTGACCACAACTTTTCCTCTGCTTCTTACTCCTCTTTCTTTTATTTCTCTTTCTGGTTTAGATCTATTGGAGAGTCAACTTTACTTTCCCTGATTAGGTCATTTGCCTTCTACTATTTTTCTTCTGGCCATTGTTTTTCCTTTACTGTCATCTCCTTCTCTACTTGATGGTTCCTCTCTTTCTCTTATCCTTTTGACATAGTAACATTATCTTCTTTTCTTTTATCATTTTGTTTTGTTTCATCTTTTATGATCTCCCCTCTTTCTTCTATTGTTTTGCTTGAGATTTCATGGGAGACTTGCTTATCATTTGCTTAAATATCTTCACCATTTTTGACCTGTTGGGAGGACTCATTCTTTCCTTCCAGCAAGCTCGGGGTTACCTGCAATTCCTCTATTTTTCTTTTCCACTCCATTCTCTGTCCTTTTGTTTGCTCCTGATCCTTCTTTTTTTTCCTTTTGTTTTTTTCGAGGGCAGTGTTTAGCCCAGTGACCATATTTCTTACAAGTAAAATAGGCAAAAGGCATCGATTCATATTCTATCTCTTGATTCCATATCCCCAGTTTCAATTTTAGGGATATAACCTGAGGAAGGTCAACATTTTGTTGGATGTTTACACATATTCATGCATAAACTTGTCTAGTTCTGGCTTTAGTCATTGGATCTATAGATAAGAGTTCCCCAAAGGAACCTTATATAGCTATTAGGATATCTTCATGCCATATTCCAAAGGCATACCAGGAAGATGGATCCAAACCGGCACCACCATGAAAAAGATTTCATTATAGTCTAGACTCGTTGTCCATTTTTGCAGTGATAGAGAAGATTTTCCCATCATCCAAGGTCCCCCACACAAAAATTTTGAAAGATCTTCCCCATTTGAAAACACAAAGGAGAAGAAACCTTTCGGCATAGCCGCAACATCGACTTGACCTTTCAGCCTCCATTTTTTGTCCACAAAGGATCTAACTAGATCAATATTCAGTCTAGGACCCAAGAAATTTCCTACCATGATAGAGACCGTGTGGTCAACTAACTGATCTAGTATTTGAATACCAATCTCGCCTTTCAGTGGGTTAGATAATATATCCACTTTGGGGAAGATGGACTTACCTGATGGTTTTATGCCAAAGAGACCTTCCCACTTGCCTTTCCCCAGATTCACGAAGAGATCATGTGACTTATCTTGGGATGATTCTCCCCCATCATTTGAATTTTTTGGATTTTTCACCTCTGGTCCCATATCTGACCCATTGTCCCCGCTAGACAGAAGCACTGTTGATTCTCCTACTTTTTCCGCTAATCTGATAGCATTCTCTACACCTTCTATCAAAGATCCAACAGTAATTCCCTCAGCTTCCAGCTTCCTTCTAGATTTAGAATTCAAAATTTGAATTCCCATCTCCTCTCTCGCTCCTCCTCCTTCCCTCTCACGCTCCATTTTTTCAGAAACATATGTTGACTTGAATTTTTATTTGTTTCTCATTAGCTTAGCAACTCTAATGCTTCACTTCTATGCCAACCGCTTCTCAAATGGAATTCCAAGGGTTTAAATTGACATTAGAGATTTTCTTTTGTCATTCTTAATACATTTTCTAGGGTTTCAAACACATTTCTATGAATTTTTGATTCTGCCCTATTTTAGGGTTTGTGTATCAGATGAATCTTAATTTTTTAGCGTGGCTGTGTTTTTTTTTGGTTTAGTATGTGAAGGATGGAAATAATTGTGTTGATCATGCTATAAATGATATGATTCAACGCATGAGCATCACAGCTAAAGAGATTCAACCATCTTGAATGATATGTCTGTTGTAGGCATTCTCTTTGTCTCGGTTGAAACATGTGTATGTGTGCACCGTAGTCTTCAAAGAGGAAGGTTTTAATTGTTTTCAAAATTATTGTGGTTTTTTAACTGTAAATTATGGATGACAATATTTTGTTAAAATGATGGATAACCTTAAGCATATGATCACTTTCACTTGACTCATTTAATGATGGGAGTGTTCCTCAGATGAATTGAGAGCATACTCATTAGTTGGCTTGGAAAATGGTTATCTACAATATAACTTATGTATTGGGGCATCCTTGAAAAAAAACATTTTCAATATAAAAATAATGTAGATTTAAAAATGAAGGGTTATACATTTGACTGGATCAATTTTTTTTATTATATACAAATATAATTATTTAAATATATTTAAAAATTAAAAATAAGATTAATTATTTACTTATATATTATATTTGTATATGTTATTAAAAAATTATTAGAATCTTAGGAACACGAAAAATACTTAATGAACTACTAAAGAGGTAGAGCATTAAAATAAGAAAAACAAAATATGCTAGCAGAGACATCAGACCAACATCCAGATAGACAAAAAGCCAGCAAGCCCAAAATAAAAGAGTAAAAAGAAGCAAAAACCAAGGAACACAAAAAGCTAGACCACATTTTTTAGGGTGTTGTCTACCTCTTCAACTGTCTGAGTCATCGTGTGAGAAACCTTCTTTAAGTCTGCAATGTCTGAAGGTAGATTAGCAGTAATTTTCCTCTTTCTATCTCTCACCTACTTACCAGGACCAGAGACATCTTGAGTCATCACTTCCTTCTCATTATCCACATTTATGGTGTCCTTCTCCATGTAGCTATTATCCAACTTCTCAACAAGCATCGTCATATTTTTATCCGAAGTCTTCATCATCTTGAGGTTGTGCTCCATTATCTTTATGAGGGTGGTCTCCATATTTTCCACTCTGGTAGTCAATGCATCTATCTTTTCCTCCTTCATTCTCCTCACATTTCCCTCTTCTTCCACAAAGTCCAGCACCATCTTCTTTTCCTCTATTGTCCACATGGCATCACCCTGTCTACCATCAATTTTTTTGCCTTGTTGGGATTTCTCAAACTTCACTGAAAGGGAATGATGCTTAAGGTTAAGACCCTTGATCTCATGGAAGGTCCACCCGTGGATACAAAAAGCATTCAAAGAAAATGCTTTTGCAGCTTGAAGGACACCAAAGGGAGATTCTTGCCTGTCCTGGAAGTCCGTCGACCATAGGTCTCCTGACACAACATTAGGAATCCTCCTATTAACATCTTCCTCCCTAGAGAGAAGGGGGAAATAGGAACACCATGATCCACATTACTGGTATAATACTTCATTAGCAGGATTTTATTACCCCCCTCTTGCTCCTTCTAAGAGCTAACTACAGGACTCATTAGATAAAAATTATCCCTTGTGATGTGGTCATGTCATTTTACCACAAGTGGGGTTCCAACACAAATATCCACAGGTTTCATTACTTTTCTAGAGTTGGTGGGAGAAATCCTCTCCTCTTCCTTCCCAAACACCTTACCAACCAAGGAAGGGCCAACAGATTGGGTCCCTTTGGCCTGATCATTTGGTTCAGTGTATTCATCACTGTCTTTAGTATGGTTCCCTTCATCTCCCTAATACATCTTTTTTTGCTTCTACTTGACCAAAGTCTTTCTATTGTTCAACTAAAATTGAACTTTTTGTTTGTCACTGCTATCTTGAGTGTCATTCCCCTCTTCCCCATAGAAAGTCATTTTTTTAGCCATGTGATTCCTTTTAGCCGAGGGCTTCCTCTTCTTTGGTGTAGGATAGACATCATCCTCCTCTAAATCAGACCCATCTTCATTCTCTGAAGAATCACCCAGAGACGCATTGACATCCTCTCCGACCTCTCCAACTCAAAGATTAGGATTTTCAGAGGATTTTCCCCTTAAAAATTCATAAAAAATCAACAATAACCTCTGTCAATGCAACACCACTTTTCTAGGATTTTTCTTGTGATAATATATGCTAGCATTAATTGAAGAGAGGAAATTCTTTAGAAATGACTCAAAATCTTTATGTATAAAATGATTCAAAAACACAAAGTGGTACTCATGAAGCCTAGTATTGATACTCCTAAGAGTTATTTTGTTGTCATTGGTTTTTGTCAAATTCATATTGATCATAAGAGTCAGTCGATGAACTAAGGAGTTAATAAAGTTAGTCGGTAAAGAGAAAAGAAATAGTCGGTAAAGCAAATCAAGTTAGTCACTGAGCAGAGACAAGCATTGAGAAGTGACAGTTATTGAGCAAGTTGGTTACCAATTAGTGTTATTCACTGAGAATAGATAGTTCCTGAGCTGAGAGCACTGTGTCACCGAGCAAGAACAAAGCATGTTACGGAGTATCGCAGAGTCGACATAACTATTCAATCTACTTACATTGAATTTGGACACCGAGGAGAGAATGTTTTACAGAATCCAAGGTGAACGTTAGTTAGAACATTGGGATTGCAAATACATGATTTCACATGATCATGAGGCAGTTCCACCAATGAAAAATAAGGGGAATAATGCATTATAAATATAACCAACCTTGCACCGCTTAACCTCCACCGTTGAAGGAGAAAGACCTAGAAATTTGTCACTTCCTAAACATCATATAAAAGTTCAGAGTGTGAAGAACAGATTGAGCATGTGAGAGAGTGAGATAGAGAGTATGAGACAATGACAGAGAAAGAGAAAAACTGAGTACAAAGAAGTTATATAAGAACACTGAAAATGAATAAGTCTGATGTTACCGAGTGTAGTATGAGGTAATGAAATCATTGAGAATAGAGAGTCTGAATAGCATTTGATTGATGCATTTTCACAGACATTTTGTATTGAGTTTTATTGTATTAAGAGAAGTGTGAATCTCTGTTAGGATTAAGTAATACTGAAAGGGGGGGGGTGAATCAGTAGTACAAAAATTTGAATTAAACTTAACCAATTCCACATAAACCATATGATTTTTGAAATGAAAAGAACATAAGAAAATAACACACAACTCATTACACCATTATTTATTGTCGAGGAAACCCTGGCCAAGGGAAAAGATCTGTTGGGATGGTACCCACAAGCATGCACTAAATTATAATGTCCCTGTTAGGAGACCTAGCCGTGTTAGGAGCTAAATACTACATAGTAAATTTCCCTATTAAAGGAATATCAACCCTGTTAAAGGTATACAACACCCTGTTAGGGGTACACTAAGCTTATATCTCTTACAACAAATACTTCTATTACAAAGTGTTCTCAGTAATGAACAAAAGCAAGCATCTCTAATTCTTAGATAGTTCCATTTATAGCTCTCAACAAAATCTATCAATCTATGATCTCGCATATGCCATCAGTCATCTCTAACTCTTTCACATACACACATATCCATCCATTACATTACATTCCTCTTCACTTTACAAACTTTTCTTCATATATATATGTCTTACATCAATTGGTCGTCTCTGAATTACAATACAAAATAGAATAAATACTTATACAAAAAGTAAATATAATTTTGGTGCTCTTGTATTACCAAAGTATAGGTAATTCACAATACCAATTGAACTTAGCACATGTGGATTCCATCTCATGCTCCCTCAATTGTTGCCTCCAGAATAGACATCCCCAGAGCTTCCCACAGAAGATCTTCAGAGAGCTTAGTGATGAATTTCTGCTTGAGGTCATCCCTGCCTACAAGCACTCTATAGAATCCGCTAATCTTCACCAAAAATTGACCATGGATGTGGTTATCTTGTCCCCTGCGGTCTCAGATAATGAGGATGAATTCAAATATGACTTTCCCATGTCTAAACGATGGGGGCAACTGCTTGGTTTTAAAAATAAGAACCCCTCCAGTAAAAAGATTGGGGATTACCCATCTGGTGTTATGGCCCCAAATATGGAGTCTGCAGAACAATGTTCTCCGCCCCTGAATTTTTCCTCATGATTTGCATCTCATGGAACATCAGGCGTCTTGAATCCCTAGATAGGAATTTTTTTATTAAACATTACTTAGATACTTGTAAATCCATGGACTTCTTAATGTTGCAAGAAATTAAAGCCATTGGATTCGTTCCTGAATCCAATCTTAACTTCCTTTGGAATGATGCTATCAAATTCTGCACTAACCACCCTAGGGGCAGGGGTGGGGTTTCACTTCTGGTTAACTCGAGGTGGAATAATTATATCACTGGAAATAGGCTCTCGCCTTGTAACAGAGTTGTTTGGATTGCTATTAGCTACAATAACATTTTTTTTGGCTTATGCTCTATCTATGCCTCCAATGATTTTAGAGAGAGAGTGAACCTCTAGGACTGGCTGGCTACGCTCCCTAATATCTCATGGATTGTGGGAGGGCATTTCAATATGGTTGAATCCCAAGAGGAAAAAGCTGATAATCTCCTGTTTGAATGGAAAGAACTGGAAAAAACTCAGTGGAATAGAATGAAAAATGCTAAAAATTTCTTCAACCCTCTGGGTGGTAATAAAGACACTAATCCTAGATTATGGCATACCTGGTGTAATTACTAGCAAGGTCCCTTCAGAAAATATTCTAGACTTGACCGTTTCTTTGTTAATAAAAATTACTTCTCCTTTTTTCCTGATAACTTGAGCAACTCTGTCCTAGTCACCTCCACTTCCCTCTTAGATCACCATCCTATCTCCACTTGTATTAGGATTAATAACTCCCCCGTGCATAGAAAAGGTTCCAATCTCAAGTTTATCCTAAATACAAGTATTCTTAAAGATGAGGACACTCTTGATGCCATTCATATCATTAAACTCATCAACATGAATAACTTTCCCACCAGCTCTCACACAGATAGATGGAACATGAACCTTCTTGCCTGGCAGAATCTGTTAAAGACCATTGGCCAAAAAAGGGCCAAATACTATAGATTTACCAAGAAAAGTCTCTCCTCTAACCTTCAGAAATTTGAAACTAACATCCAAGCCAATCCCTCAGACGGTGATCTCATCCCTCATGTGATTCATGCTAAGGAAGTCCTTAGACAACACCAGCAAATTAAAATTAGATCTCGTGCTCAATGGCTTCAGTATGGGGATCGGGGCTCTAAATTTTTCTTCAACCTCATCAAGCATAAACAATCCAATGAAAAAATTGAAAGAATTATTGTTGATAATCAAGAAATTTCTGATCTTGACAGCATCAAAGAAGCCTTTGTTGTTTTTACCAAAATCTTTTTACTTTTGAGGATTTAGGGGAGGCTAATTCCTTTATAAATTAGTGCAGATTTTTTATCCCTAATAGAATCTCCACTATAGATGCTGACCTGCTGTCTAGAGATATCTCTGTGGAGGAAATTGAAAAAGCCATTAACTCCCTTAATAATGACAAGACTCGTGGGCCTGATGGCCTCCCCGTGGAGTTTTACAAGGCTAATATTAGTTGGATATGCAAAGACCTCCAAGATATCTACTCGAAAGCTCTTTCTAGGGGTTCCCTGCGTAGATCCATCAACATGGGTATTATTAAGTTGATCCCTAAGGATGGGGACAAAGCTCTGATCAAAAATTGGAGACCTATCATGCTCCTTAATGTTTCTATAAAAATTTTGCCAAGATTTTGGCCTTGAGACTCGAGAATATCCTACCCAAGTTTGTTCAATCCACCCAAATTGGTTTCACTAAGGGGAGATATATTCTTGAGAATCTGATCACCAGCTGGGAAGCCTTGGATTGGGCCAATTACTCTTAGCAAAACTCTGCTATGTTTCCTCTAGATTTTGAAAAATCATATGACAGGGTGGAATGGAGCTTCATCTCCATGATGCTGGAGGCTTTTGGATTTCCTAGTGTGTTCTATAATTCTATCAATATGTTGCTTAATGATGCTTCTTCCTAGGTTGATGTTAACGATTCCCTATCTGACTCCTTCCCCTTGGGTAGATCCATCAGGAAAGGTTTCCCCTTAGCCCCTGCTCTCTTTGTTATTGCCTCTGACGCCTTGTATTATCTCTTTAGGGATAACTAAATCTCCTCTTCTGTCAAAGGCATATCTCTCCCTCGCCCTCTCCCAAGGTTGCTATGCTAGATACTAGTCTAATAAAGCTATTTCCCAATTTGCTGACCTCTTTGAACATGACAGGATCATCAGCTGGGATGATCTTAGAAGAATTTTTGATATCCCGGACTCCCAGAAGAAAACCTATAATATGATTATCAAAGATACCAAAGACTTACCTACTACTTTCCATGTGGACTCTCAAAGATATTTGAATTGTAAATGGCCAGATGAGACCATTATATCCAAAATCAAAGCCAAAAACATTTACAATGTGATTGGATATAATGATGCCATCATTGACCATGTCAATTCTGTTTGGTACTCTACTCTTGACATATGCTCTTGAAAGAAATATTTTTATATATTGCGGAAATGGTCTATTGAGCCTAAGATTAAGTGTTTTAAATGGTTGTTGACTCGTGAGAGACTCCCTATTAGAAAAGATAATGCTGAGACTGATTACTGTAACTTGTGCAGACTACCAAAATCTGGTAGACAAATTCTCTTTGACTGTATTTTTGGTAAATAAATTTGGAATATGTTTGGCATTACTTATCCTATGAATTTTAATATTCTTGAAATTATTACTGGACATATTGATGAGATTAAAAAGGATACTAATCTGTTCTGGAACATTCTTTCTTCCAATATTTTATGGTAGATTTGGAAGTGTAGAAATGAGGAAAGGTGTCAAAACAATCCCAGGGTTCTTAGTGATTCTTTTCATAGACTCTGTTATTTTAAAATATTCTTGCAGGTCCATACTACTATGCTGATTGAAAAGGAAAAGCTCAAAAGGTTCTTGAGGATGGGATGTGCCACCTTCTTTGTCTTCAAGATGAAGGATGGTTATGAATGGAGGAAGAATATGGATAACCTCCAGATGTTCGAGAGGACTTGCAAGAAGCTTAACCAGGAGGTTAAGGAAAATAAAAACTCCAAAAAGGATGAAATCTTTATGCTTGCTCAAATCTAGGAGAAGAAAAACACCATGTGGATGGAAGGAGCTATGGGGTGGACTACATGTGTTGACACCCATGATGATCTCTTACATTAGTCTTATGTTTTTCATTTTTGTTACTTTATATATGAATATCTGATCTGTTGATACATTGATACTCTCATTGTGAGGCTTGACCTCTCTCTATTGTACATTTAGATGTAGCTAGTTTTTATTTTTGATTAAGGTAAAAACAAGTTTTGAAAGGACCCCAAAACCTTTTACAAAAGACTACTAGAGATTAGCATCATAAGCCCATACAAACATAGAAATAATTCTATGAACAAAAAGAAGGACCCCAACAAACACCCAAACCCCAAAAAAAGGAATACAAAGAACTGCCAAAAAAATGCACAGTTTCCAGCACAACTTCCACCAAAGTTTCCAGAATAGATAAAAAACTACATCATACTTTGGTAGGCTTCCTCTGCCTCCTTCTTCATTTCTTCCATTTTTTCAATGGACTCCTTCAGTGCTTTCATCTCTTTTGGAATCTCAGGGACTTTCCTTTTAATGCCACTTCGGGTTCTTGTCCCTGGGCCCGAGCTCCCTACCTTGTCATCTATAGTATTTGTGGTATTTTCTAGCAGACTACTCTCTAGGTAAGCATATAATTATTTTAGGTTCTAAACAGAAACTTGAAGCCCTACATTACTGTGTTTGAGAATGATACTTATCATGTGCTTGATGTGGCTGATTTTCTTTTTCATATCTTGCATCTTTTCTTCCACAAGAGCGTAGACTCTAGCAGTGATCTCCTCATCATTGTTGTTGTTTTTAACCTTAATCAGCAAGTCCTTCTCCATATCTTCTAGCTTGGATTTGAAGGGCTCTATAGCTTTGTGCATCTCATTCAGGTGCTGCTTTATGGTCTTCATTTCCTCACTAAGCTAGTTCTCCATGCTAGCCCTGTGGTCCTCTTTTCTTTTAGGAATTCTTTCATCAATATCAAACCCTACCATATCAGGGTCCATTCTCTATTTTTTCTTATTCCTATTTCTAGCCTTCAAGTTTGGCTATTCAATTTGTTCCTCATTGCCCTTATCATCATTCATTTCCTCATTATTATCCTCCTTTTCATCTCCCTCTTTTTCTTCTTCATCTTTTTCCATCTCTTGGTTCCCAACTTCATTATCCTTGTTCTCATCATCATCAGTCATAGGCGTATCCTCCTCATTTGTCTGGGTGTCCTCCTTGCTCAATTGATTGTCTTTATCACTCACCAGATTCTCCTCATTTATCTCTTGAGCTTCCTCTTCAATCATAGGCATATACTCTTTCTCCTCTTTCTAAATCTCATCTTCATTACCTTGACTATCTAGGGTTTGGTTGTCAATCTCCTCCTGCCTTTCCAGATTCGCCTTCTTTTTTATTCTTACCCTTTTCTTTGGGCTCTATTTTTTGTTATCCAGCTTAGCTTGCCTAGCATTCCCTTTTACCCTTTTGGGGATAGGCTCCGAGATTTGATTTCTAGAATATTATGAAATTAACAGAATAAGCCCTACATGAAGCACTAGGTTACTCAATTTTTTCCTATGCTCCATGACACTATTATGCAGCGAGCTCAGAAGATAGAAAGGAAATGACACCTTTTTATTGTGCCTAAAATTATTTTCCAGAACAAAATGGAGGTTTTAAATTTTGGAATAGTGACCATCCAGGGTGAAATACTCGATCATCACTATCAAAATGTCCACCCAGTGAGACTTAATTTTGTTTATACCCACATAACCCCCTGTGCCTTTGCTCAAAAGGGCTTCTTCTTCTTCAGTTTTTGGGAAGATTTTGAAGGCTTGAGTCCCAACCCACTTGTTGTCCTTGTAAAACTTCATGCCTTCTCAATAAAGGCCCATTATTTCTAAGATTATGCTCATAGTCAAAGTAAAGGACTTTCCCCACATATTTACATTCCCATTCTTCCATCTATTTGCAAATTTTTTTGTTATTTCTTTATCCCATCCATGAAGCTTCTCCAAATACTGAGTAATGCCACCCTTCTTCAGCCTCTTCCAGAATTTCTTCTTTTTTTTCCACTTTGTACACTCCATCGGCTCCTCCCTCTTCAAACCACCCCCATAATGCTCGACAATTTTTGAATGTTCAGAGAATGAGAAAGCTGGAACACAATACACTGAAAGGCAATACTGTTGTGATTTTTTAGTTTAAAAATGCTCGTTAAAACCCACAATCCATGCAAGGTCACAATATTCATGAATCTGGTGTCCCTCGACCATGTTTATGTTTATTAATTGAGTCTTCAATATGGTTAATCTTAGCATAGCTGATAAGACATAAAATATCCATATTGAGATCCACTTCCCCTCTCCATGATTGGATGATGTCAATTTGAACCCCCACATTAGCTAAGTCATTCGCGAGCTTATTTCCTTCCCTAAAAACATGGGTTATGTGTCTTTCTTCAAAAAGGAGTATTAACGATTTTATTTTATCAATTATGTGGCTAATGGTCTAGGAAGATTCATGATTACCCTTAATAGAGTTTATTATGTTTAGAGAGTCTCCCTCCAACCAAAACTTAGAAAAACCCATTTCTTTAGCCAACATAACAACTTGAAGGGCTGCCATTGCTTCGGCAACATGATTAGTCTGAACTCCCAGAGGGGCAGCAACAACTCCTAGACAATTTATAGCAGAGTCTCTTATAATACCTCCCACTCTAGCTCTTCGCAAGTTCCCTTTAGCTTCCCCATCAAAATTACCTTTGACCCAGCCAATCGGAGGAGCTACCCATCATGTGTTTTCCCTCAAGTTTAAATCCTTGTCTTTCTGCTCCTGATAATTCATGTTAAGAATATCATTTATACTCTGAGTGTTCTTACAAGGGGAGTCTCTCAGAAGATAACTTTTAAAATTTTCTAGCAAGCTTCTGCAAATACTATTGGCCACTATTTCATAGGATGAGATTTTTTCTCTAAATATTTTGTTGTTTCTTTCGTTCCGAATTCTCCAAGTGAAGTGAGGAAGAAAAAAATTCCAAAGGTCTTTGGCTGCTTTACCATTAAGGGGGCAATGCCATTGTTTAACCATATCCTGGAAGTTATTTGGTTTCACCCAGTCTAGATTGAAATAATTGAAAACAGAGTTCCACACTTTACAAGTATAAGTACAATGAATCATAAGATGGTTACAATTTTCATCTTTAGAGCAACAAAGAATACATCTGTTAGGCATACTAAATCCCCTTTTACAAAGATTCTACACTGTTAGAATTTTGTTCTGAACAAGGAGCCAAAAAAACATGTTAATTTTAGGTATAAGCTTATTGTTCCATACCTGATAACTAATAGGGTGATCTTCCTTGGGGAAAAGAAGGGCAAAAGCAGAAGAGACCAAAAATTTTCCATTAGCCTCCGGACCCCATATCAAAGAGTCTTGTTCATTTTCTCTTACAAACCAAGGTGTAAGATACTTATTGACCAAATTGAGGGATTCATCAAAGGAGCTAAGGTCCACCCATTTCTCATTGATCGAGTAATCAGAAACCTTCTCTCCAACTATTTCTTTACAGTCCAGAATTGCTAGCATCCATTCCTGGTTCTCACTAAGAGCTTCTTCCTTCAGCCAGTTATCAGTCCAGAAGTTTATCTTCCTGCCATTTCTCGGCTTCCATCTTATCCCTTTTCTAATCAGGTCCCTTCCTTTCCTAATAATATTCCAAATGAAAGAACCTTTGATATCCAAAGGATTCCTTAGGACTTCCTCCAAAGAAGTCAAATGGTATTTTCTCTTGATAATGGCATTCCATTCCTTCTCCTCTTCAAATATTCTCCAGCACTATTTTGCCAGCAAAGCCTTATTAGTATTTTTTATGCTTCTGATACCAAGCCCTCCCAACTTCTTAGGATTACACACCACCTCCCAGGCCACAGGACTTAACCTCTTCTTCTCTTCAACTCTTGACCAAAGAAATCTTTTTTGAATTTTTTCAATCAAGTTTGCATACTTCTGAGGAATTTTAAAAAGACTGAGCGCATAGACTGGAAGATTTTGGAGAGTAGATTTCAGAAGCTGAACTTTTCTAGCTTGACTTAGAGTAGCTCCTTTCCATCCTGCCAGCTTGTTGTGAAAATGGTCAAGGATACCATTCTAGAAAGAATCATCCAGCTTGTGACAAAGAGGGAGACCCAAATAGGTAGAGGGAAGATTCCCTATCTTGCAACCCAAAATGGAAGATATCTTCCTTTGTCTTTCTTCGGGAGTATTGCAGAAGAAAAGAGAACTCTTCTCCTAGTTAATTGATTGACATTATCAAATGTAATTCCAAGGGTTTAAATTGACATTAGAGTTTTTCTTTTGTCATTTTTAATACATTTTCTAGGGTTTCAAACACAGTTCCTTGAATTTTTGAATCTGCCCTATTTTTAGAGTTTGTGTATCGAATGAATCCTATTTTTTTAGTGTGGTTGGTTTTTTTGGTTTAGTATGTGAAGGCTAGCAATAATTGTGTTGATCATGTTGTAAATGATATGATTCAACACATGAGCATCACAGCTAAAGAGATTCAACCATCTTGAATATATATGTCTGTTGTAGGCATTCTCTTTGTCTCGGTTAAAACATGTGTATGTCTTCAAAGAGGAAGGTTTTAATTGTTTTCAAATTTGTTGTGGTTTTTTAACTTTAAATTATGGACAAAAATGTTTTGTTAAAATTATAGATTACCTTAAGCATATGACCACTTTCCCTTGACTCATTTAATGATGGGAGTGTTCCTTAGATGACTGGAGAGCATACTCATTAGTTGGCTGTGAAAATGGTTATCTATAATTTAACTTATGGATTGGGGAATTCTTGAAAAAAATATTTTCAATATAAAAATAATGTAGATTAAAAAATGAAGGGTTAGACATTTGATTGGATAAAAAAAAAATTAATTATATATATATATAATTATTTAAATATATTTAAACATTAAAAATAAAATTAACTATTTATTTATATATCATATTTGTATATGTTATTAAAAAATTATTAGAATCTTAGGAACATAAAAAAATATTTAACGAACTGTTAAACAGGTAGAGCATTAAAATAAGAAAAACAAAATATGTTGGTAGAGACATCAGGCCACCATCCAGATAGACAAAAAGCCAGCAAGCCCAAAAGAAAAGAGAAAAAAGAAGCAAAAACCAAGGAACACAGAAAGCTAGACCAGGTTTTTAAAGGTGGTGTCTACCGCTTTAACTATCTCTCTCATTCTGAGAACAACCTTCTTTAAGTCTACAATGTCCAAAGGTAGAGGAGCAGTCTTTTTCCTCTTTATAGATCGCATCCACTTACAAGGACCGGAGACATCTTGAGTCATCACTTCCTTCTCATTATCCACATTTATGGTGTTCTTCTCCATGTAGCTATTCTCCATTTTCGTAACAAGCATCGTCATATTTTTAGCCGAAGTCTTCATCATCTTGAGGTTGTGCTCCATTATCTTTATGAGGCTGGCCTCCATCTTTTCCACTCTAGTAGTCAACACATATAGCTTTTCCTACTTCATTCTCCTTACATTTCCCTCTTCTTCCACAAAGTCCAGCACCATCTTATTTTCCTCTGTCGTCCACATGGCATCACCCTGTCTACCATCCATTTTTTTCCTTGTTGCTAGGATTCCTCAAACTTCACCGAAAGGGCACGATGCTTAAGGTTAAGACCCTTGATCTCATGGAAGGTCCACTTGTTGATACAAAAATCATTAAGAAGAAATTCTTTTGTAGCTTGAAGGACATGAAAGGGAGATTCTTGCCTATCCTAGAAATTTTCCGACCATAGGTTTCCTGACACAACATTAAGAATCCTCTTGTGAACTTCTTCCTCCCCAAAGAGAGGGGGGAAATAGGAACATCATGATCCACATTTCTGGTATAATCCTTCATTAGCAGGATGTTATTACCCCCCTCTTGCTCCTTCTATGAACTATCTCCAGGACCCTTCGAAGGAACATTATCCCTTGTGTTGTGGTCATGGAATTTTACCGCAAGAGGGGTTCCAACAAAAATATTCACATGAAAAACCACAGGTTTCTTTACTTTCCTAGAGTCAATGGGAGAAGTCCTCTCCTCTTCCTTCCCAAGCACCTTACCAGCTAAGGAAGGGCCAGTAGATTGGGTCCCTTTGGTCTGATCAGGAGGTTCAGTGTCTTCATCATTGTCTTCAGTATGGTTCCCTTCATCTCCCTAATACATCTTTTTTTTCTTCGTCTTGACCAAAGTCTTTCTATTCTTTGACTAAATTTGAACTTTTTGATCAACACTACTATATTGAGTGTGATCCCCCTCTTCCCCATAGAAAGCCAATTTTTTAGGCATAGGATTCCTTTTAGTCAAGGGCTTCCTCTTCTTATGCGTAGGATAGACATCCTCCTCTGAATCAGACCCATCTTCCTTCTCCAAAGAATCACTGAGAAACACATTGACATCCTCTCTGACCTCCCCAACTCAGAGATTTGGATTTTCAGAGGATTTTCCCCTTAAAAATTCATACAAAATCAACAATAACCTGTCTCGATGCAACAACACTTTTCTAGGGTTTTTCTTGTGATCATATATGGTAGCATTAATGGAAGAGAGGAAAAATTATAGAAATGAGACAACATATTTATGTGAAAAATGATTCAAAAACACAAAGTGGTATTCATGAAGCCTAGTATTGATACTCCTTAGAGTTATTTTGTTGTCATTAGTTTTTGTCAAATTCATATTGATCATAAGAGTTAGTCGATGAAAGGAGTTAATAATGTTAGTTGGTAAAGAGAAAAGAAACAGTCGGTAAAGAAAATCAACTTAGTCACCAAGCAGAGGCAAGTGTTAGTAATAACTGAGAGGGGGGGGGGGGGGAATCAGTGGCCTCAAAATTTTATCCAATTTAAAA
>MU224004.1:32041-50682 GCA_018584345.1 Thuja plicata
ATTCTAGGTTCTTTGATTCTTGATTCTTGGCGTGAAAAACAATCCAGCCAAATTGATTTATGGCTTTAACTCTTGATTTATCTCGTAGTTATCTTCTTGCCAACTGTACAAATCACTTACTTAACTACGTTTGAATAAAAAAAATAAAAAAACCAGTTAAGTCTATCCTTTAGCTCTGCTAGCTAGATATTTTGTCATTTTCTGATCTCTCTGTTCCATCGGTCAATTCTGCAGTTCGTCGCCGGTGACAACTGCCAGTTCTGTTGGTGTCGCTTCAGTTAGCTTCGGGATCTCCATCTGTTGGGCATCATTGGATCTTTGTTCATAGGGAAACACTATTTTTACCTCATCGGGTATCATGAGATTCTTCTTCATCGAGAAACACTGTCTTCTGCTCGTCGGGCATCACTGTGACTTTAATCTCTATCTTTACCGATGGTGTGCACTCTGCCGATGTAGTCTGTCACTTAGTGAATAATAGACTTTTATGCATTGCTGGAAGCATAACCTTTATTCCATTGGTTCTTTGAAGTCTTTGGCATGATCATACAGATGATATCAAGTTGACATCAATGACAATACAAACCATTAACTAATTTAATGTCTTGCATCATCTTCAACTTAATATAGTCAATCATTTAATCAGTTATATGTCATCAACAAGCACCGAGAAGTGACAATTACCGAGCAAGTTGGATACCAAGTAGTGTTAGTCACTAAGAAGAGATAATTATGGAGCCAAGAGCACTATGTTGTCAAGAAAGAACAAAGCATGTTACCGAGTATCACAAAGCTGACATAACTATTCAATCCAGATACATAGAATTTGGAAACCTAGCAGAGAATGTTTAAAAGAATCCAAGGTGAGCGTTAGTTACAAAATTGGGATTGCAAATACATGATTGCACGTGATCACGAGGAAGTTCCACCAATGAAAAATAAGGGAAATAGTGCATTATATATGAAGTTCCACCGTTGAAGGAGAAAGACCTAGAAAATTTTCACTGCCTAAACATCATATAAAAGTTTAGAGTGTGAAGAACAGATTGAGCATGTGAGAGAGTGAGATAGAGAGTATGAGTCAGTGATAGAGAAGAGAAGAGTCGAGTACAAATTAGTTATAGAATAAAAATGAAAATCAATAAGTTTGATGTTACCGAGTGCAGTATGAGGTAATGAAATAATTTAGAATAGAGAGTCTGAATAACATTTGATTGATGCATTTTCACAGACATTTTGTATTGAGAGAAGTGTACACACCACTATTGGGTAGGCCTTAATAGGTCTCATTTTTTAAATCCTTTAATAGGGTACATCTCTTAAATTAGAGACTGTACAATCCTTTCGCAAGGTAGACTGAATAAGTCTTTTTGTACTCCTAATAGGGTAAGCTATCAGAAGTAGCTAAATATTGTAGCTCTAATAGAGCAACCTTATTACTACAGTAATGAAGGATTGTGGGTGTCATCCCCACCACAATTGTTTCCTCTAACCAAGGATTTTTGTGTGACCAAAAATCATGGTGCCACGAGATATGTCTTTATATTTTGATTTATATGCTTTATAATGTGTAACTGCAATGTATTCAATTAGAAGGTAAATGTTCATAGTAGATGTTAAAAGTTTTTGCAATACTCATTCACCCCTCCCCTCTCAGTACTTGTCTTTCCATATTTAATCCAACAATTGGTATCAAATCTTGGATTCTTGAGATAATGGTTTAACCACATGAGAGTAAAAGATCATAACCATGGAAAGTAATAGGAAAGTTAATAAGATTGAGAGTCTTGAGTTTGAATTGGAAAGTGCACAAGAGGTGATTAATGATCTAAGAAGAAAATTAGAAAAATCACTAAGGGTGAGAAAGCACTTATGTAATGAATTGAAGTCCTCACAAGAACATGTTGATGTACTTGATACATTTGAAGGTATTTTAAATGATGAATCTGACACAACTATTGCAAACATGATGGAAAAGAATGATGCACTTACCAATCAGTTGAACCTAATAAAGAAAGATCAAGAAGCACAAGGCAATAGAATGGGTGAGATACTTGAATCAAAAGGAAAAGATGAAGATGCACAGAGGATGCAAGAAGAAGACAAAAGGCAAGATGAGACAAGACTAACTGTAAAAGACAATGTGATCATGAGAATGACCCAAAATCATTATGCTATCACTGATCAATTAGTGAATGTAAATCAAGAGGTAACCAGAAAGGAGTTTGAGAATCAAACACTGAAGTCTGAGAGTGAAAGATTGAATAGTGAACTGAAAGAAGAAAAGCAATCCAATGAAGTATTAAAATGAAATGAAGAATCATTAAGGTCATTGGATAAACAACTTATAAGTCATAAACAACTGAGAGATAAGATTGGACTTGGATTCACTAAAAACAACACTACCGAGAAAGGAGAGTCCTCTAACCAACCTAACAACTGAGATACTGCTACCCCACAAAAGATAATGAAACCAAATTGCTGCTACTATGGGAAACCTGGTGATACAACAAATGTCTGCAAGAGTAAAAGAGGTAAATCACTAAGTATTCCAAAGTATGATGGTTATTGTTATAACTAAAATAAATATGGACATGAAGCATTTGAATGTATATCTAAGATTGCTAACAACTCATGGAAGTTGAAATTTGATGGCTACTGCAATACTTTCAAAAGATATGGTCATAAATATGAACATTTTAGGTCACAAAGAAAGAATGATAGATGGGTGCCTAAATGACAGAATACACCAAGCAACTAACAAGGCACATCTATACCATGGGACTACAACACAAGGATTTCCTGTACAAGATGTGGGAGATATGGACATATTGCAACAAATTGTATGTTGATGCATGATAGAAACAATAGAAAAGCATGGAGAAATCCTAGAATGGCATGATTTCATTTTCATAGGGTAGGTCACCTAGCCAAAGACTATAGATATCGAGGTAAAGCTCCAACCGAGGAAGAGACAACTGACAAAGAGAAAGTACATTTTGAAGATGTAAGAAACCAGATGAACAAAACATGGAGAAAGAAGTCTCCAGATGTTGGAACATTACAGTCAAAGGAACCTCATCCTCTAGGTTGGGTGCACCTAACTCCACCTAATCGGTGAAAGGTATGTGTAGGAACTGCAAAACTAAATTTCAAATCTAAAATCAGTTCCTAGGATTTGTGTAGAGATCCATATAAGCATATTAAGATGCATTTGAGTAGATATTGTGAAGTATTTGATCCATGTTTAATCGATAAAAGGAAATGTTATTTTACCTCATTCTGTAAAAGGAAGTAAAGTATGGTAATTGGTAAAAAGTGAGTCAATTTCAACATTTATTACCATTACTCTAGCCATTGGAAACCCTAATCGAGAAAAGGCTATATATAAATGACTTTGTCTATCATTTTAACCTACAATTTCCAAAATAGAAGAAATATAGGACAGAGCCACCAAGAGCCAAAACCTATGTAAGAGGCAGGAAAACATCTAACAAAGCAAGAAGGAAGTTGAAATTGCAAGCAAAAAGTGAGACTCAATCTTAGGATCTCAGTCAATTAAAATTTGTACAGAACCAACCCCAAGCACCAAGAAGTCTAGATGAATTTCTTGATACACTGAAGAAGCATGGAGGATTTGATGGGATGAAATATGCTAAGTATGAAAAATAGAGTGATGAAAATAAGGTAAAAATCAAAGATGCAGTTGTTCTTACTTTACAAAAATTTAGATACACACCTATAGAAATTTTCAATAAGTTAGCTATTGAGCTATATAACAAGGTTGATGCGAGATGGAAATATGCAATGACTTCTAAAAAGAAGATGAGAGAAAGATCTCTAGTACTGACTAAACTAGAATTATTTGTAGCTTAAATTAATGAAGCATTGAAGAAGTAAACTAAGCAATTCCTTGAAAATGGGAGATCTCTAAGGATTATGATCGTAGAATCAGAGGAAGTACAAAAAGAGACTGATAACAAATGGAGAGAAATATTTGTAGAGAAGATAACCGAGTCAAAAGGAGAGAAAACAAATGATGATAAACTTGATGAAATTGTTAAAGAAGATCAAAGTAGGACTAATCCTATTGATCTGACACTTGAGAATCATAAGATTATAATTATTGAAGAGATCATTGACAAAGATCCAGCAGATGAGATAATACAAGATGATGATGTCATGAAAACAAAAGAAATAGAGACCGAATCTATGGACATAAATGATAATGCTACAACAACCTTGATGGAACAAGTTATAGAACAAGTACAAGATTATCTAGACATTCAGGTAGGTATATCTGATGTTGCTATGGATACATAGGAGAAGACCATCAAACAACAGAAGGAGATAGAACAAGAAACAACCGAGGAGCCTAAGGCAATCAAGATCACCATAGAATAAAAAAGTGAGTCAGATCCCTCTACCGAGATTGTAGGACAACAAGAAGAACAAGAAAAGGAGAAGCCCCAAGAGCTAGAAAAAGAGAAATCAGAGGAGAAACAAGAAGAGAAACAAGTGGAGAAACAAGAAGAGAAATAAGAGGAGAAACATGAAGAGAAACAAAGGAGAAACAAGAAGAGAAGAAAAAGAAGAAGCAAGAAAAGATGCAAGAAGACAAGCAAGAAGCAAATAAAGAAGAAGATACTTCAACCGAAACTACATCTGATGCACTGAAGGCATCACATTCCCCAAAATTTTCTACTAGTGAGAGTATTTTTGTTAAGATGAGTAAATAAAAGAAGAGAAAGAAATTTGACCCGAGTCAACCAATTATAGTACCTAAGTTAGACATCTCTACATTTAAACCAAAAGAATTAACTGAATATGCAAATTTACTGATGAAGAAAGAAGCACAAGAAAAATTATTGAAAAAGAAAAGAAAAACCATTGTAATAGATAGTGTTAAGGATGTATTACATGTGATTGTCCATAAAGCTGATATAAATGAAGAGGGAAGGCTAATTACTGAAGTGGAAGAACTAGTGCAACAAATAAAAAAACCAAGCAAGAACACCACCAAGTAAATGATGAAAGTGCATGAGAATAAAATGGAACATAAAATCATTGAACATATTATGAAGAATGGTGCATTGGATAAGGTATCACTTTTTGAGGTATGCACAAATATAGAGAGTAAATTGATTGATATTATTTTATTATTTCAATGATTTTGTTCAATATTACAATTTATTGAGGAAATCAAAAAGAGAGATGAGTCCATAGTGAAAGAGTTGACCGAGCAGCTAAAGAATGTAAAAATCCAACCTGGATCATAGTAAGCATATTACCCGAGGCTAAAACATTTGATGGGAATCCAACATGAACTTAAAAGAGAGGAGAAAAAGATAAGATTAGAACTACTTCAACTACAAGCTATTCTAATTCCCCACATTGAATCAATGCAAAATCATTTATGGAAGGCCAAAGTTTTAGTCCATACTCCAGATGTTAGCTCCATGGACAACATGATTGGATTGGCTCCCAATAATAGTGCACAAATTGTTGTGTTATAAGATTTAAAGGAAATATGGGAGACATCCCTAGCAGATGCCCAGAAGTAGTATAAACACATTTTTGATAAGATATATCTGACAGAGAAAAGTAAGTGATTTGTTTTGGCATATTTGTCAAAAAAGGGGGATATATATGTAAAAAGGGAGATATGTATGTATATGTGTAAGAGAAGATATATTATATAAGAAATATTATCAAAGAGAGAGTTATAGAAAATTTTGATGACTTCGAGTTTTTGTCAAAGATGCCAAACTAATGCCAAAGGGGGAGATTGATACTCTTAAGAGTTATTTTGTTGTCATTCATTTTTATCAAATTCATATTGATCATAAGAGTCAATCAGTAAAAGAAGACTAAGTAAATAAAATTAGTCGGTAAAGAGAAAAGAAACTGTCAGTAAGCAAATCAAGTTAGTTACTGAGCAGAGACAAGTGTCGAGCAGTGACAGTTACTGAGCAAGTTGGTTACCGAGTAGTGTAAGTCATCAAGAAAAGATAGTTACCGAACTGAGAGCACTATGTCACTAAGAAAGAACAAAGAATGTTACCGAGTAT
Source organism: Thuja plicata (assembly GCA_018584345.1). Taxonomy (NCBI): domain Eukaryota; kingdom Viridiplantae; phylum Streptophyta; class Pinopsida; order Cupressales; family Cupressaceae; genus Thuja; species Thuja plicata. Next base: position 38,113 of record MU224004.1, read on the forward strand.
CACAGAGCCAAAATAACTATTCAGAGCATATATATTGAATTTGGACACTGAGAAGAGAATGTTTTACAGAATCCAAGGTGAGCATTAGTTAGAACATTGGGATTGAAAATACATGATTGCACATGATCACAAGGCAATTCCACCAATGAAAAATAAGAGGAATAATTCATCGGAAATATAACCAACCTTGCACCACTTAACCTCCACCATTGAAGGAGAAAGACTTAGAACTTTTCCACCACCTAAACATCATATAAATGTTTAGAGTGTGAAGAACAGATTGAGTGTGTGAGAGAGTGAAATAAAAGAGTATGAGATAGTGACAGAGAAAGAGCATAACTGAGTATAGAGCAGTTATAGAAGAACAATGAAAATGAATAATTTTGATATTATCGAGTGTAGTATGAGGTAATGAAATCATTAAGCATAGATATTCTGAATAGAATTTGATTGATGCATTTTCACAGACATTTTCTATTGAGTTTTATTGTTTAGATATTCACGGTAGAAGATTGTATTTCTCCGAGCTTAGTAGTGCGAGCTTGTAACCCGAGCGGGGGCACACAAGGTTGAGGAACAAGTGACTCGTTAGAATGTGAGGAGGGGAGATGTGCAAAAAATAGTGTGGCACACCCTGATCCAAGTCGAGAGTTGTTGCAAGGCCCTCCCTTGAAGGGGGCTGGATTTTCTTGTGGCCTAAAGTGGAGGGGACCGCGTCAGGATGGTTTCACAGAGAAATGAACACCTCCCTCTCCCTATAGTAGAAGGATTATGAGATGTTTTCCCCTGTTCCCACCATCCTCCACTCCCACTCACCTTTGAACCCCAACCTTTTATTTTCCACTTTCAATTAAAAAAATAATTCATTTAATTTTAATTTTTTTATATTTTTAAATTTACCATATTTAACATTTTATATAGAAAAGTATTATTACCTCTCTATTTAAGGTTTGAAGAAAAGATTCAAATGCTCAAATGTCACATGATGCTCTCATTCTTACAGTTTGTAAACTATTTCACTTTTTTAAGAGAGGCAACAAGCTTATAAATTCGACATCTCCAATCACATACAATTTTCTAATCCTTTTATTTTCACAATCTCCCCTCACTCTTCTATACTCAGCACGTCTACCAAACCATCAATCACACCTTGGTATGCAATGGGTACATGGAAGAGATATGAATAGAATAAAACTTTTATCCAAGAATATAACTAGGTTCCTTTGCCAAAAGTCTCATGCTATGTTCTCTCCATCTCTCTTTGTTTATCTCTAATTCTATTTGCTTGTTTGTCTCTATATCATTTTGCCTCTCTATTTCAATATTTCAACATTTCATCTTCCATCTATTCCTCTATATCTAACTCATTCCCTACCCATCTCTCTCTATCCCTAAATATCCATTCATATAACTCTCTCTAGATATTACTTCCTATCTCTATCTTAATCTTTCCATCTATCCCTCTTTATATATTTATTTCTTTCATCCACATCTCTCTCTCTCTCTCTCTCTCTCTCTCTCTCTCTCTCTCTCTCTCTCTCTCTCNTCCACCTCTCTCTCTCTCTCTCTCTCTCTCTCTCTCTCTCTCTCTCTCTCTCTCTCTCTCTCTCTCTCTCTCTGTCTCTCTTAAATATGTGCAAGATGTTATATAATATCTAGTTTAATATACAATTCCTTAGGTATACTTCCCTCTATCTATAATAGATTCTTCTTGAAAATAAGTAAATGATTAATCACTATGTCCTCAATCACTAGTTTGTCAGATTTATCATGCCTGTCATAGTATGTGTTCACTAAAACAAGATTTCCTTGCTCAATAGATCTTTTCTCTAGCATCTTTATATCTCGCTTCCATACCTGTTTATCACTTGTGGTCTCTTTTTCAAATTTCTTCTCTTCTACTTTAGTCCTCTTCTTCTTAGGAGGTGAGTCCATTTAGTGGACCTAGTATTTATCCAAGGAACAATCTTTTCTGTCTCTTCCTGCGATGAGTTCTGTGGTGGTGAGGGTGTAGATACATCAATTATAGTAGAAAGTGGACTAACTACATGTTCAATTTTTGGAGGTGGAAGGGCTGCAGTAGCTATGCTTGCCAACCCAAAATATTTCTCTACTATCTTCTTCATTACTTCTCTCATCTCCTCTTTAGTTGTACCTACCTTAGCTACACAGTCATCAATTATATTTTCCACTCTTCTCTTCCTTAAACCTCTACTCTTTTCTTCTTTGATTTTAGCTAATTTCTCTTCATATGTGCCTCATCTCTCCTTAGATGTATCAACTTCATATGGCAGAAAATGTTTGACTTGCATAATTAAAACTTCTAAACTGACTTCATAGCCCATAGGGTAACACTATTTCTTCCTTGGTACAACTGATTCAAAACATACACAATCAGTTTCAACCATGAAACAAATTGTATCCTTGTATCTCTCAACTAGCTCTTTAGGAATTCTGATTCTTTCTTTCATTTTCCTCTGAAGAATTTTGATCATTCCAAACAGTTCTCCATCCACACATGTCTTGTTTTGTCTTCTGTAACTCTATGATATTTGAATACTAGTGGGTATGCTATCTTTCCATGCTCTAGGGTGCATGCCAGGAAACTTATGCTCAATATGGATATACATATGAACTAGAAGTGAGCCAAATCTAAAAGCCTTAGATTTATCCTTCTTGAATAACTTTACATTCTCCAAAAATTGTTGTACTAGAACCTCACATAGGTCGAATGTGGTGTTTTCCTTTATCATCCTATAAACCATCATAATGACTCCTATTGAGACTGAGTTAGGTCTGCTACTATAGTAGAACTTGTATCCAAGTATCATTGCAATCAGTCTAACATCCTGTAGGAAAATGTCATTTACTATCATAGCTCGCCTGTCCCATCTAGAGTGTGTTAGGGTTTCAACTTGTTTCTTTATATGATTTTTTTCCACAGGGATAACTCTAGTGATGCCTAGCCAGTTATGTCATGAATCAACTAACTACAGATCTTTATAGGTTTCTCTCCTATCCAGATTAAGTGATCATGAACTCTGCTAAGTAAACTTTTGATCCATTCTTCTTTGCTGAAATCATACAAGTCTAATATTTTCATAATGCTCAGGTTGTCTATGTGTTTGAAGTTATCCTTAACTTTACCATCATCACCTAGCTTGTCTTCCATTTCTGTAGCAATCTCTTCATCTCCCAATGTGTCATATTTGCAATGAATATACGCCTTAATATCCTCTATGTGCAAGATGTCGTGTGGTGTTTGGGAAAAATGTCCTTCAGGGTTGTCTTCACAAGACTTAAATGGATGTTTCTTGAATTTATATCTAGGTTGATCTACAACGTCATAAATCAATGGTGCATCCATAAATTCTATTGAAGTAGATAGTCTAAATGCCTTAAACACACTGACTTTAATATTTTCCGCTTTGATTGATCACGCAATGTGGCTGCTTGGTAGTCTGATACTCTCTAATCTCTGCACTCCTTGGTCGTTGATCTTCAAATGGTGAAGAAATAAGAATCTCATATGTCTTTTATTCATCGTTAAGTGAGAAATGCACATTACCTAATAAAATTGACTTTGTACACTGTCCAGTCAATCACAAATCTCACAATCACAAAATATGCATCGTTCGAGGTAGAGATCACAAATATGGGTTCCATAATGTCTGTGTATATCATAACCAATCTTGCATGAGCTTACTAATCAAAATCAGGGGTTGGATATAATATGTTATCTTCATCCAATGCTCCCTGTAAGGCCATGATTGTATATTTAGGTTGATGTAGTAGTGTTAGCATTAGGAAAAGATTCAGTAGCATCTACTGTCTCTCCCTGAACCAATATCTCATTAATATCTTTGAATTTCCATACCTTACCACTGTTGTTATCTTCTGCTTTCTTGAAACACTTTTTAAATTCACTTTTGTAATCTGCAAGACTCTTACCAATATCACTGTCATTCCTCTTTATATTCATAGGAGGTGGTACTCTTTTGTTTTATGCTCCATTGTACCTACAAAACTTTTCTATATGCCCTGGATTGTTGCATTTGTAGCGAATAGGAGGAGGTCTATTCTATTTTACTTACAACTTATAATACCTTGCAATGTGCCCAAGGTTATTACATTTGTAACATGTGGTTTTAACTGCCGATTCTCCTCTCATGTTATATTGTCTATTTCTAGATTGATCAGGTTTCCTACATTCTTCTTTCTTGTGCCCATATGAATGAAAATTAAAACAATAACCAGAAAAAGGTTTGAAAGGGGCATTACCTCTGCATTATGCTTTCTTGTGCCCATATACATGACAATTAAAACAATAACCAGAAAAAGGTTTGAAAGGGGCATTACCTATGCAATCTCTCTGCATGTGTCCAAATTTGTTACATCCAAAATATCTACCTCTCAAAGGTCTGATCTGTTCTTTAGGTTCTTCAAGAGTAGGTTTTTATCCATCAGTCTTAGCATTGGGTTTCTCTTCTTGATTCTTAGAACATTCAACTTCATTCAAGTGAACACCAGTTATATCTCCTTTAGGTTTCTATCTATCTCTTTGTTCATCGATCAAGTCACTGCTCATGTGAAGTCTCTCAATATGTTTCTTTGTCTCAACAAGTTCACCTTTTATGATCTGATTATTTTTCTCCAATTCTAGGTAATTATTCTTGTAATGGTCAATTTCAGTCTTCATTTGTCCCATCAAAATATTAGCATCCTTGAAAGCTTCTTCAGTCTTGTTTTTAGCATCCTTTTCATGTTGAATCTCTTTAGCCATTGTTTCATGATTAAGCTTCAAGGTATCATTCTCTTGTCCAATTTGTTTTATCTTATCTAAATTATCATTGTCTGAATCCTCTTTTATCTAAACCATAAGATCTTGTCTCTAACTTCTGGAAAGTTTAAGTTGATCTTTCAGTTTCTTAATGAGTCCCTCATCTCTTCTTAAATTGAATCCCAAGTCACCATTCTCTACTTTTTCTTTGTCAAGGTCTTCAAGTGTTGCTTCAAAGTTTTTTTCCAAACTTAGAGAGTCCATCTTGATCTCCCTTAAGTTGTCAAACTTTTTTTTCAAGGGCCAAAAACTTTGATACCAATTGTTAGGATTAAGAAATACTGAGAGGGCGGTGAATCAATATTACAACACTTTGAATTAAACTTAAACCAATGCCACATAAACCATATGATTGCTGAAATGAAAAGAACATAAGAAAATAACACACAACTCATTACACCATTATTTGTTGTCGAGGAAATCTTGGCAAAGGGAAAAACCTGGTGGGGATGGTACCCACAAGCATGCACTAAAGTATAATGTACATGTTAGGAGACCTAGCCTTTTTAGGAGCTGAATATTACATAGTACATGTACCTGTTAAAGGAATATCAACCATGTTAAAGGTATACAACACCCTGTTAGGGGTACACTGAGCTTACAAATCTTACAACAAATACTTCTACTACAAAGTGTTCTTAGTAATGAACAAAAACAAGCATCTCGAATGCTTAGATAGTTACAGTTATAGGTCTCAACAAAATCTTTCAATCTCTGATCTTGAATCTTCCATCAGTCATCTGTAGCTCTTTCACATACACACATATCCATCCATTACATTACCTTACATTACTGTTCACTTTACAAAATCTTCTTCATATATATGTGTGTGTGTGTGTGTGTGTGTGTGTGTGTGTGTGTGTGTGTGTGTGTTACATTATTTGGTCGGCTCTCAATTACAATAAAAAGAATATATACTTATACAAATAGTAAATATAATGTTGGCTCTCTTGTATTACCAAAGTATAGGTAATTCACAATACCAATCCAACTCAGGACATTTTGATTCCATCTCATGCTCCCTCAATCGTCACAACTGTTCAACTGCCCTGTTACACTATTTTGTTATCTTTGCATGTCTTCAAATCACTCTAACTCTCTGTAATCATCACCCAAAAAAATTGATCTTAACTATAGGTCATACATATCCCATAGTATTTTATTCTAAGCTCTCAAGTCATCAAACATCATACATGATCTTTTCTGTCCAAAACAATGTTGTTATACTTTGTACTTATGTTTCTATACTTAATCAATTTCAAAACTATATCTCCAAAACTGTACTTAACTTGATCATACTATCAGATGTGTTTCCATAAATGAAAGGCATTAAGTGTCTCATATCAGACCAAAAACATCACTTTCCAACAATCCCACTATTAAATCCTTAAGAAGGTAGACTGAGTATGTCTTTTTGCACTCCTAACAGGGTAAGCTATCAGAAGTAGCTAAATATTGTATCTCTAATAGAGAAACCTTATTACCGCAATAATGAAGGATTGTGGGTGTCATACCCACCACAATTTTTTCCTCTAACCAAGGATTTATGTGTGACCAAAAATCATGGTGTCATGAGATATGTTTTTATGTTTTGAGTTATATACTTTAAAATGTTTATCTACAATGTATTCAGTTCGGTAAATGTTCAGAGTAGATGTTAAATTTTTTTGTAATACTACTTCACCCCTCCCCTCTCAGTACTTATCTTTCAATAGTTAATCCAACAATTGGTATCAGAGCTTGGACTCTTGAAATAAGGGTTTAACCACATGAGAGTAAAAGATCATAACCATGGAAAATTATAGGCAAGCTAATAAGATTGAGAGTCTTGAGTTTGACTTGGAAAGTGCATAAGAGGTGATTAATGATCTAAGAAGAAAATTGGAAAAATCACTAAGGGTGAGAAAGCACTTATGTAATGAATTGAAGTCCTCACAAGAACATGTTGATGTACTTGATACAATATTTGAAGGTAGTTTAAATAATGAATCTGATACAACTATTGCAGACCTGATGGAAAATAATGATGCACTTATCAATCAATTGAACCTGACAAAGAAAGATCAAGAAGCACAAGGCATTAGAATGGGTGAGATACTTGAATCAAAAGTAAAAGATGAAGATGCACAGAGGATTGAAGAAGAAGACAAAATAAAAGCTGAGATAAGACTAACTGTAAAAGACAATGTGATCATGAGAATGACCCAAACTCATTATGCTATCACCGATCAATTAGTGAATGCAAATCAAGAGGTAACCAGAAAGAAGTTTTAGGATCAAACACTAAAGTCTGAGATTGAAAGATTGAATAGTGAACTGAAAGCAAAAAAGGAATCCATTGAAGTATTACAATGAAATGAAGAATCATTGATGTCATTGGATAAACAACTTAGAATTCAGAAAAAAACTGAGAGCTAAGACTAGACTTTGATTCACTAAAAACAACACTACCGACAAAGGAGAGTCCTCTAACCAACCTGACAACCATGATACTACTACCCCACTGAAGATAAAGAAACCAAATTGCTGCTACTATGGGAAACCTAGTCATACAACAAATGTCTGCAAGACCAAAAGAGGTAAATCACCGAGTATTCCAAAGTTTGATGGTTATTGTTATAACTACAATAAATATGGACATCAAGCATTTGAATGGAGATCTAAGATTGCTAACATTTCATGGAAGCTAAAATTCGATTGCTACTGCAATAATTACAAATGATATGGTCATAAATATGAACATTGCAGGTCACAAAGAAAGAATGATAGATGGGTACCTAACCGACAAAATACACCAAGCAACCGACAAGGCACATCTATACCATGGGACTATAACACAAGGATTTCCTATACAACTGTTAGTAATAACTAAGAGGGGGGAGGTGAATCAGTGGCCTCAAAAATTTATCCTTCAAACTTAACCACCAATCAATAAACCTCAGATTATTAAGACCCTACAAGATGCATGCCATGAAATACTAATATTGATTAACTAGCTCTCAGTGTTCTCTGTCAATCCTTATTCTTTCTTGATTACCGATAAGCAGTATAACTATTTACCGAAACTCAGTAAATAAGCAGAGTATACTGATCAATCCAATATTAACTATGTCAAATACAAAACAATAAAGAAATGAATCATACACACATAACACATAAATGTTTAATGTGGAAACCCTGTTAGGGGAAAAACCACTGGGACTGGTACCCCAAATTTTCACTCTTCTAAAGTGAGCCATGTTAGGAGCCAACCTTGTTAAAGGTTACAAACAGGTTGTTAAGTGAGACCTTGTTAGAGGATTTTATACATAGAGGTTGTCAATTAGTATCAGGCATCTATTACTACCATCCTTGAATCAGCCTCCTTCTTAGACTGTCAATAGGTATCGGGACAGTCCAATGCTACTTTCATGAATCAACCTTTTTGGCACTCCTTGGGATGTACCTCAATATACAGAAGACTGTTAAGTCCTGCTCAGTTAAGAGACTTGATGCTTCAATGGGTAAACTAAAATGCTATGACTTGTTCATATTGCAACTTTGAATTGCATATTTTTAGATCTATTTAAGTACATTACCTCTCTGATCAATGTACCAATTCAATTCTTTGTGCTCCACACTTTTTTCTCTGTCATGTTGTGCTCACTGTTCACTGGTGTCTGCAGAATACCTTAGCTCTCCTTCAGCTTGATTGATCAGGACTGTATGAAGTTATTCTTCATTATTTTCTCTTCGGCATCCTCTTTCTATTCACTCCCCTTAATCCCATTTGTAAATGAATTAATCGTGTCTCTTATATAGACATGACATTCACTGTTTCTTGATTCTTGATTCTTGGCATGAAAAACAATCCAACCAATTAGATTTAAAGCATAACTCCTGATTTGTCTCGTAATAATATTCTTGCCAACTTTACAAATCATCTTTAAATCAATCACTTAACTTTGGTCAAATAAAACAAAGAAAACAACTAGTTAAGTTTATCTTTAGCTCTTGCCAGCTAGATATTTTGTCATTTTCTGAACTCTCTGTTCCTTCGGTCACCTCTGTAGTTAGTTGTCGGTGACAACTGACAGTTCTATCGGTAAGACTCTAGTTAGCTTTGTGATCTTCATCTATTGAGCATCATTGGAATTTTACTTGTCGAGCAACCTTTTGACTTTTCTCGTTGGGCATCCTATGATTTTTCTTCGTCGGGCAACACTATACTTTAGCTCATCAGGTATCACTGTGACTGTTCTTCTTTTCTCTGACCATTGGTGTTGTTTGTCACTAAGTGAATACTTGACTTTTATGCATTGCTGAAAGCATAACCTTTGTTCCATTAATTCTCTGAAGTCTTTGGCATTATGTTCATGACCATACAGATGATATCAAGTTGACATCAATGACAATACAATACATTAATTATTTTAATGCCTTGCATTATCTTCAACTTAACATTGTCAAACATCCAATCAGTTACATGTCATCAATCTCTCCCTTTGGCATTGATGGAAACATACTATATTATCATACTATACTATTTATAATACAATATGAAATACAACAGTTGAGATTCATTAAACTACCAATCTTTTTGTTATGTCAACTGATAAATATCTGACCTTTGGTAAACTCTGTTTTAGGTTAGTTTTGATTCTTGCAGCTCTTTGTCTTCTAATGTGTTGTGTCCTCTCCTTGTGTCAATTTATCTCCTTTCGCTGTTCTATCTCTTTTGATGTCTTTTTCTCTTGTCAGTAACTCTCCCTTTGTATAATATTTCCATACAATTTGCTCTCCCTAAGGATATAATCTCTCCCTTTTGGAGTAATGTGATAATGGATAATATTTCTCTCTTTCTAGAAAGATGTGATAATATGGATAATTTCTCTCTCTTTGACAGCAATTCCAAACAAATATTTTACAAATATCTGACATTCATGTCAAACAATCATTTCTTTCCATCCATAATATATTCCTTGAATTTCCTTTATCCATCAGCAATACAACAATATGCTCTGGTGCTTAGTTTTGATATATACCTGTATGTATATAGATGTAGCTTTGAAGTTCATCTCTTTGCTTGCATCAACATGAATGATATTCTGATAATATGTAGGTTGATGCAGCCTTCAGTCATTTTACTGACTGGCAGACAAGGGTTTGACCCCTAGTCTCTTTCTCAAGTACTCAAATGTATCCTTGAACAGTGGCTTGGTGAAGATATCGGCTAATTGTTCTTTGGATTGCACATACTCAAGTGTCACTTCCTTTGCATGAACTTGTTCTCTCAAATAATGATACTTGATGGCAATGTGTTTAGTCTTGGAATGCATGACTAGATTCTTGGAAATGTTTATTGCACTGATGTTATCACAATATATAATCATTGGTTCTAAGATCTTCATATGCATACCTTCCAGTAACAATTTCATCCATGCAATATTTGAACAATTTGCAGCAGCAGTAACATACTCTACTTCTACAGTAGATTGAGAGATGCATCCTTGCTTCTTGCTTATCCATGTAACAAGTCTATCACCCATAAAGAATGCTCCTCTAGTTGTGCTCTTCCGATCATCAAGATTTCAAGCCCAATCAACGTCGGTAAACACCTTAAGTTCAAATTTCAAATTTTCCTTCTCTTCTATACCATAAGCCATGTTCCTAAGTATTCTGTAGATATCTTAAAATCCTTTTCACAATAGTCACATGTGATTCCTTGGGGTTAGCAGAAAATCTAGCAACTATTCCTACTGCATGTGCAATATCTGCTCTAGTGTGTATAGTATACATGAGTTTTCCAATCATTAATCTGTACAAAATATGATTTACCTCTATTGTCTTGTCCTCCTTTTTCAACTTACATCTAGTAGCCATAGGTGTTCCAACTAGTTTGGAATCTTCCATCTTGAATATTTTCATGACCTCTTTAATGTATTTGGACTGTGTAATGAAAATACCTTCACTTTGTTGAATGATATGTAGACCAAGAAAGAACTTGATCTCTCCAAACATAGACATCTCAAACTCTTTGCTCATCTCATTAGAAAATTATTTACATAGCATATCATCACCTCCAAATATGATGTCATCAACAAATATTTCAGCAATCAAAGTGTTAGCATCAGTATTTTCCTTCAAATAAAGACAATTGTTTTCACTACAAATCCAATACTTATAAGATAGGAATGAAGTCATTCATACTAGGCTCTTGGAGCTTGTTTAAATCCATACAAGGCTTTGTGAAGTCTACATACTATGTTTCTCTTTTCTGGATCGACAAACCCTTCTGGTTGCTCAATGCATACCTCTTCTTCAAGTATTCCATTTAGGAATGCTGACTTGACATCCATCTGGTATACCTTGAATCCTTTGAATGCAGCATAATAAAGTAGTATTATTACACCTTCTAGCCTAGAAATGGGAGAAAAGGTCTCTCCATAGTCTATACCTTCCTCTTGTGCATACCCCTTGCATACTAGTCTTGCTTTATTTCTTGTGACTTCTCCATTCTCATTTAGCTTATTCTTGAATATCCATTTTGTACTGATGACATTCTTGTCATCTAGTCTTGGCACAAGTGACCATGTTTTGTTCTTCTCAATCTACTCAATCTCATCATTCATAGCACTTATCCATTCTTCGTTATCAAGTGTAGCATTGACAGATTTTGGTTCAAACTCACATATTAAACTATTTGAGTTTAAAGACTTACTTCTTGTTCTTGTACCACCTTTCTTATCTCCTATGATTTGGATCTCTAGATGGTTCTTCTTACATATCTTGCAAGTACAGGTTTAGCTCTTTGTCTATCATCTTGATCATCATTTTGTCCTTCATTATGTTCTTCATCACCTTGCATATTATTTTTATTATTATCCTGACCGTCGGTAATTGCAGTCTAACCGTCGGTTGCAACATTCTGTTGTTCTAGAATTAAGCATTGTTGCTTGGGCAGAGTGTTGAGTTCTTCATAGTATACAAGCTTGTTGTAGTCCTCTGGTTCTTTTGTGCTTTCCAGCTCATTCTTTTCTATGAATTAATCTATCTTTACATTTGCACTTTCAACAATTTTGTTAGAAGCCTTGATAAGACATTTATAAGCTTTTCTCTTGGTAGAATACCCTAGAAAGATACCTTCATCACTTTTGGCATCAAGCTTTCCATTTCTACCATCCTTTAAGATATAACATTGACTACCAAATATTTTGAAGTAGCTTACATTGGGTTTTTTACCATACCATAGCTCATAGGGTGTCTTCTTTGTGTCCTTCAATTGTACTTTGTTTAGTGCGTAGACAGCAACACTAACAGCTTCCCTCTGAAAGATTTGGGTGATGCCTTTCTCTATCATCAGTGTTCTAGCACAATCAACTATTGATCTGTTCCTTCTCTCAGCAATCCCATTTTGTTGTGGTGTTCTTGGTGTAGAAACCTGTCTTTTTATACCATGCTCATTACAGAAATTAGTGAATTCATCTGATATAAATTCTCCTCTTGTATCTGATCTCAAACATTTCAGATCCTTACCACTTTGTTTTTCTACCATTGCCTTATACCATTTAAACATCTTGAATGCTTCAGATTTATCTTTTAGAAACATAACTATCATCATTCAAGAGTAATCATCAACAAAGAGAATGAAATATCTATCTCCATAATAACTCTTTGTCCTCATTGGTCCACATAGATCAGTATGGACTAATTCTAGAATATCATCAGATGTATGGGTTTTACTTTTGAAA